>LD348738.1:142635-167714 GCA_001465055.1 Ptychodera flava | reverse complement strand
CATCTTTACTTTTATTGTCAAAGTACCACCGACACCCACAAAAAACCAAATGGTTCAGTCCAGGTATTTGCAACTCTGCCATTCGACTGGTCAACAGGAAATCAACAATAGGTGTCTTTTGGCATGCGTATACGCCAGTCACCTAGGCGACGGTAATCTGCACCACTTATCACCATCGGGAAGGTACTCCTCCCCCTATACCACTGGCGATCCCACCCTCAAGGCACTGCGTCATTCGACCAAGCATTGTTATTGTAATTTCCTGCATAAAATTAACAGCGAGGTCAACCGGTCAAACTCTCTTGGGATTTTCTGGCATGTGGCTTTATGCTCTTAACGACTGTGCGTTATGTTTTTCTGATTATTGAAATTGTCATATAAACAAAAACAGGGCGTCTGTCAAACAGTGGCTGTTAGCATAAGACAGAGATTCTTGTAATAACCAAACCACCTTTCATTAAATCACTATATACATCCGCACCAACAGCTAAACAGCGCCACATTGTGCACGCATAATGTCAAATTCAAATCCTAGCTAGCGTCGTCTCTTCAGAGCGAGAGTTATTCCTGCAGGTGGCGCTAAGAATACACCAGCACCAAGTTTGGGTTATATCTGAAAAATAGAAGTGTAGCTCTTCATGACTTTGTATTTTAATATCATAACATTGGTGACAGTGTATATAACAGGAAATGTGACATATTAGGCAAATTTGTTTCCTTTATACTTGCAAAGTGTTCTTTAAATTACCATTGATTTAAAGTCTTTTGCTGAAAAAATTATCAAAATTAACTTCAAAAAAACAAACAACATATCTTCAGAAACCGTAAGTTAGTTATCATCTTGTGAGAGCACATTGTGTCCCAACAGTTTGTTAACAGCTGACTTGTTAAAACATAGACAATAGCTATGGTTAAAAGTAGTGGAGGATGTCAGAGCAAGTTACAGAACAAAAGACGTATGTTTAAACATCTATATCTTCGGACACGCACTACGATTTAAAAAGTCTGATTGTGCGACGTTGAAGATTTGAAGTTTAGCAGGGCAGCTCAATTTTGGTAGGTTTTAAGGTAATAGTCTCTGCTAATGTCCTTTTGTGAAAGTAACTTTTCTTTATACAAAATAGTTTATGTGCGTCAGACGACCATCGCTTTGGAGCTATAGGTCTCACCTCAGTCTCCGCACAGGGTTCGAAGGTATATTTGGTGAATATGCGGACAAAGCCAATCTGCAATTCCAATAAAGCAAATCTCAATCCGATACAGTTACGAGGACCAGCTCCAAATGGCAGCCATGCGTAAGGATGACATTTCTCCTTCGCTTCCTTGGTGAACCTATATATATGGAGATGCTTTGTCAAATTTGTGTAGTTAGGGTTTTTGTGTTTGCTGGAGTTTGTTTGAATAAGCAGCAAAGTTTAACCAGTACACATTTTCGGATTGCAATTCTTTGCTAATATATATATATATATATATATATATATATATATATATATATATATATATATATATATATATATATATATATATATATATAGATTTATTATGTAACATGAAGACAACATTAAGTTTTTATGTTCTTGGTTAAAGTAATGAAGGTCATTTTGATCAAAATATTTTATATTTTAAGTAAAAGTATGCGATCCCTGTCTAATCTGAAAACTATTATAATGATCTTTGATTTTTCCTTATGGTGAATCTTCGATTTTCGATATGTACAACTTATCTGAAATATTTATCCACAGGAATAGTGTATAATTTATGCATAATCCAACTATCAACACAAAATTCATCACTTAGTTGTTCAATTTTCCCTAGAAAGGGAGTAAGTAAGCTTACGTAGCTTTCTGGTATAAATTTTTCCGGTTCAGGATATATATCTGGATTGTGGTGTATTGCGTAGACAGCGACGCTTATGTACATTCCTTTTGGGATTCGAGCACCTGCGATCGTGACATCCTCATTGCATTCGCGGTCAAATCTATAATTGAAGATTTCAAATGACTTTATTCTCTGACATTACCACAAAGCATGACTTTGCCAGTATGAACGCTATTCCCTAGGAAACAATAATCGACGGATATTAAATCTGTAACTCTCTCCTTTTTTACCTCACAGCTGGCGGGTACATCCGAAGGGTTTCACGAACGACCATATCTAGGTATGGCATCTCAGCGACGGCTTGGTAGTTGGGCTCGTCATATTTGGCCATGACGTCATCGATTTCCTTGCACACTTTGTCCTGAATGTCCGGATGGGTTGCCATGACGTAGGTCAGGAAAGACATCGGTGTACTGGTGGTCTCAAATCCTCCCAAGAAAAATATCAATGACTGAAACATAGGATTGAACAATTTGTTCAGGAAAGGATATCACTGACACATTTACAGTTTAGTGTCGAACGTAAAAATAATTCTTGACACACACTTAAACTCAAATAGAGATACATCTTCATGTTTGCCCTAGAGTATGCATGATTCTGGTTTTTAATATTTCGATATATATTTGAGATTTGAAAGTTGTAACTCGATGTCCTGTCCCACACACGCAAAAAAAAAAAATACTCGCAAAATTCTCTTCCGTCGCTATTATTACGTAAATTTACCAATCCTACACTTCAAATATCACTGTTGGTAACCATTCAGAACTTTCATCCCTACAACTCTAACAGTATACTGTTTTGTTTGTTTGTTTGTTAGTCATAGTCTCCAGATTAACTGACCTGGCCGAGGATATCCTCATTCGTGAACTTTTTAGAGAATTCATGAGTGTCTGACTTCCCCATCTTTGACAAGTTTGACGCCATTCTCATCCTCCTCTTCTTCATCTTCATTTTCTTTAATTTGATGTTTTGCTCATATACATCATGGGCATCCATCATCTGCTGAAGCAAGTCCACCCTCTGGGAAAACAGTCAGATCATGAATCAGGGGATCCGCTAATGTATTTGGGAAAAGGCGTCATTCGAGATATGGAAATTTGAGTGAAATTGTGTTGACCTCCAAATTTTCGATGACGCTTAAGGTAGTACGCTACCATTCTATATAGGAGAGCGCCCTCTTTTGTCCAGAAGATGTACATGTTTCTTTTTAGACTACCTAACCTTGTGAGCGTGAATAACAGGACAAAATGGCAAAAAATCATGCTAGTGACCTTATAATATTTCTTTCAGAAATTTTTATGAATCAAAACAACCGAAATTATATTTTTGCACTGAAAAATCGACAGTTATTTTTATTTTTAAAGATCAGTAGAGAATAATTAACAATTATAGCTCTGACATAATACCAGTAAGCTAGAGGGTCAGATCTCAGGTCTAACAAAATTCACCTTTTTTCGTCACTTTTTGCTGTTTACTAAGAAAATTTGCGCGGTGACCCCAACTTTTTTTGCTTCTAAAATCAAAGAACACTGTCTGTTTGATAAATATTGCTGTACTTTTTAACATTTTGAACATTATTTTGTGCATTTATATGAAGTTTATATTTTAAAAAAAGACTAATTTTACAGTTAAATGATAAATTTAGGGCTAATATTTTAATTTTTAAGACAAGACATCACAAATTTTAGTTGATTGTCCTAATTCAGCTGTCCTGGCAATGCAAAAATGTGGTATGCACACTAGCATCTGTTAACAGTTTGCGATAAAATAAAGATTCTGCTGGTAAGTGCAAATTTCGCAAAATGGGAGATTTAGTGGTTTTCTGTCAATTTTGGCATGCGTTTTTTCAAAAAATTTGCATGGGTACCCCATGTTTTTTTCATAGCTTTGCAATGTACACATAAAGATTATTTCAGAAAAGTCAACTTCAAGAATGTCCCAACATTTTTTGGAATGGTAGCGTACCTCCTTAACGTTGGTCCATACAGAATGCAGCGTGTGGTTCCAGAATTCAGGAAATAGTTTGCACAGATCTTGGCATGTTGTTAATTATTCGCTTAGGACAGAGATCCTTCCAAAGTAAATGTTAACATAACTCACAATCCCAGCGAGGCTGGTTTTGGCAAAATTTCCTACTTCAAGGTCACATGGTTTTAAAAGTGCCAAAATTCATGAGCGGTTTTATAATGCAAAACTGAAGATTTGCGGCGAGAAAACTACTTTTGTTTTCATGCTTACGTGACTGTCAGCTGGTTCCACTTCCAGCTGTGGATCGGAAAGATGTGTAAAGGTGTTAAACGGTGGACAATTTTCAACTTCAGCAACTTGATCTCTACTAAATTTATCTACAAATGTCATGGTGTCATTCAAATTTTTGTGTACAGATTTTGAACAACGCAATTCACGTTGAGAAGTAATAATGAGGTGGGATGGCAACTCCAGACTTCGTTCATAAGCTTATTTGGTAGCTTGTGGTTGTGTGCACGGTAGTGCACAGGCGTGTTGGACTGTGGTGGGCTCGTTATAGATGGTCAACAAGAGTTCCGCTCCTGTTCTCGTTCAGGTTGAAGTCCCGATTGTTAAAATCTGCAGGCCTGTAAATTCTGAACAGCTTTGTCATATCTTCTGTGACGATGACATTTTCAGTTGCACTGCTTTCACTCATGAAATTATCGCTATCATCGTTGCTAATGCATTAATTCGTTCTATTAGTTACGCCACAACTACTTACGCCAAAACGGGGCAAGCTCGGTAATTTGCGGAAAATGTCGCCATGATTAAAGTCAAAACGTGTAACTTTTCTCGTTTCGTCAATATAACACAATACAACCGTCTAAAACCGCTCAAATAAGCTTCAGTTTATCTGTAAATGTTTGTTTTCTATACAATTTTCATTGACAACCAGCAATAGAGTATAGGCCTCATGTCAAACAAAAAGGCTCAAAATATGGCGGGACTTAATTTGTGTCAACCAAACACGGTTGACCCTGCTTGCAGACTGAGCTGATAAAAAGAGCGGTAACGTCATTTTTGTTGGCTGCTTGAAAGATATAGATACTTACACATAGAACACGATGATGAGAATTGCAAGTGCAAGAAGAACCGATGAAAGAGAGCACAGTTCCATTTCAGTTCTGGAGATCACAGCTCACCGCTAGCATGGGAGGTCAACAGACGTTTTGTCCTCGCTACAATATGCTGTCCTCAATGACCCACTGGGTGTTCTGGCTCCTGTTATGTACTCAACGATGCGCACGCACTTGTGTAGCGAGGTACAAACTGCTTCAGACGATCGTGTAACCTTGAAAAACCATGTCAATCGAAGTTCAGCTAAGGTTCACCAGAACTCTCTTCTTGATCGAAGTAAACTACTTTAACCCTACGTTTTCAAAGCAATAGATGATTTACTGGCATCTTCAAGTTGACCTCAGACCATCAAGGTTATCGCGAAAGTAGAATTGATATAATATTGCTTGGAAATCACGAAGTTTATGACAGATTCTTCTCGGATAAGAATGTCTAACACTATTAAAACTACCTTATTCTACACCATAGATACTAACGTACCCGCAAATGTGGCAATATCTTTCGAGAAAGTTGTCTGAAATTATATGATATGTGGACTATAGCAAGTACTATATCTGTTTTAGGAGATGATCGCATCCCATTGGTTTCGGCCTCGCAAGATGGATCAACTTTTGGTAGTTGGCTGACCCACTTGGCTCTGGGTCATCCCTGACCTTCACTTCCCTGCTTATCGGAAGGAAGCCTCTTCCATATTAGAAATGCTAGTAGTGCATAAGGTTACTGTTGCTTGTGCATTGCTTTTTCTCTGTTGGTTGCTTGACATTTTGCAATAAGGCATTCTCAGCTTATCACAATGCAGTTGTGGTGTGTTAACAAATTTTAGTTTGCAAAGTAAATATAATTGTTGCATGATGATCGCGCGGGAAATAGTCAGGCAAACTTGAAGAAATGGAGGAAACCACTGCAACATCCAAGCAAATTCATTTACTGATGGGCTTTGGTAAAAAATAGCAAGTTCTTGCTGGTTTGACAAAATTTAAACAAGATATAGCATGTACTAAGATGAAAATATGTCTGTTATGTTTCCAAACAAAGATTGACGATAAAATACTTTAATTTGTCATTCTATAAAATTACTAATATGTAACAAGTTCAAACATAAAGAGTATACGTGATCTGTAATATCGACACCAAAAGGGCAATAAGTGAAGCAGATCCCTATTAGGATTAGGTCTTTGGTAGAAATATCAAATACATGCTCAGTCAATAAAAGTTCCGATTAAATAAGAAATGGTTTGTTATGAAATATTGAGTAATGTGTTTACATATTTATACAAATAAAATTTTTTAATCTATTGTTCAAGAAATAGTAAGTCCCATATTATAGGAAAATGGTACGCTTATACTTGCTTTTGGTAATATCGATGCGAAGCGAACAATATATGTCGCACAATAATTTTGTCATGCATTAGACTATATTTTACTTCTTTTACACTTCTCACACACAGGCATTAGGGTAAACATATTAAACTCACAAACCAATTATTCACTTATTTTTGCTACTGTAACAGAGTATGCGTCATTTCGTTTCTAGTTTTTTAAGGTAGTACGCATCTTGAAAATGAAAGACTTAAACTTTTGCTCAAATTCTTCTCAAATCTGTCAACTTTCTCTTTCAAAATCAAGAATAGAAATCGGGATCATCGTGTAAAGTTTTGTACTAGAGAAACACATTACCCAAGATGCCGATTTTTGGAATTGAAAATAGCCGCTATCCCTGTGTTAACTCTATGAAGAAAAATAAAAGTTTCGATTGTCAAAAAGCTAAGATGGTCAAAGTCTTTCTTACACCAAGAGCTTTTTAAATGAATCCTCACAAGTTGTGGACCAAAAAGAAATGTAAAAGTTTGAGACTCCGAATTTCTGTCGCCTAGGGGAATTCTACCTTAAATGAACGAGACTAATTTTGTCAATATTGTTTTATCACTTCATTGCTAACAAAATAGTCCTCTCAGAAGAAAGTTTATTATCTTCTTACCCTTCAAAACTGTGCGATTTAATGGTTTGCTGATTGTTGAAATTGTCATTAAGTAAACAAAAACACGGCGTCTATCAAACAGTTGTTGTTAGCATCAGTCTGTGGGATTCTTGTTATAACCAAACCACTAAATCACTAAATCACTGTATAGATCCAGACCAACAGCCAAACGGCACCACACTGTGCACGCACAACTTCAAATTCAAATCTTCGCTAGCGTCGTCTCTTCACAGCAAGATTTATTTCTGCAGGCGCTAAGAATCTACTGATTCCAAGTTTCAGTGGTATCTGAAAATAGAAATGTAGCTCTTTACGATGTATTATAGAAATAAAGGGCAACGCCCTGGTCATTAGCGTTTCTTTATGGGCAAGGGGCGACAGGAAAGTCAAAAATTAATGGGCGAGGCTTGTCGAGCACATTAATTTTGGCTTTTCTCTCGTCAGCGAAAAAACGTCAATGGTCAGGGCGGAATCTGTTATTTCAATTATATTATCAATGAACCCAAGAAAACGTCAAAATTTATGAAAAATTCCCACGAAAAAGACAACGGGGCCCAAGAACTTGAACTTGAACTTGCTGAAATACAATCAAAATAAACTTGTATAACAACAGATTTCCGAACACCATAAGTTGTTTATCACCTTGTAAGAGCGTATGGTGACCTAACAGTTTACTAGTAGTAGACTTGCTAAAAGTGGGGGAGATTGTCAGGGTAAGAGAACAAAAGACATATTTAAACATCTCTGTCTGGGGACATGAACTTGAGATTAAAGTGCTTGATTGCAACACGTTGAAGTTTTCAAGTTCAGCAGGGTAACTCCATTTGGTATGTTTAAAGTTAATAATCTCAGCAGCGGCTGCTAATATCCTTTTGTCAAAGTAACAAAAAAGTTTATCGTGTGCGTCAGACGACCAACGTTTTGGAGCCATAGGTCTTACTTCAGTTTCCGCACAGGGTTCGAAGGTGTATTTGGTGAAAATGCGGACAAAGCCAATCTTCAATTGCAACAAAGCAAATCTCATTGCAATACAGTTACGAGGACCAGCTCCAAATGGCAACCATGAGTAAGGATGACGTTTCTGTTTTTCTTCTTTAGTGAACCTAAAATATGGAGATGTTTCGTCAAATTTGTGTAGCAAGGATTTTGGTGTTTGCTTAAATTTGTTGAGTGACCAACAAATTTTATCCGGTACGTATTTTCGGATAAAAATTCTTGCAATTCTTCGCTAATCTATTGCTATAGATTTCTTATTTAACATAAAAACGACATTAAATGTTTATCTTCTTTGTTTTTTAGACTAGTTTTTTTCTTGAATTAATTAAAGTAATGAAGGCCATTTTGTTCGATTTTTTATATTTAATGTAAAAGTGTGCGATCCTCTTCTAATCTGAACATTTTTAAAGTGACCTCTGATTTTATTCGTTATGGCGAAAGTTCGATTTTCGAGGTGTATACATTATCTGAAATACCTATCCACAGGAATGGTGGTTAATTTATGCATAATCCAACAATCCACACACAGAAGTCGCTATTTCGTTGTTAAGTATCCACTGTAAAGAGAACAGGAAGCTTACATACCTTTCTGGTATAAATTTTTCCGGTTCAGGATATATATCTGGATTATGGTGTATGGCATAGGCAGCAACGCTTATGTACATTCCTTTTGGGATTCGAGCACCTGCTATTGTAACGTCCTCATTGCACTCTCGCTCAAATCTACAATTGAAAATTTCAAATCATTTTATTCTCTGACATTACAACAAAGCATGACTTTGCCAGTATCATAGCTCTTCTCTAGGAAACAATATTCGACTGTTGATGAATCTGCAACTCTCTTCTTACCTCACAGCTGGAGGGTACATCCGAAGGGTTTCACGAACGATCATATCCAGGTATGGCATTTCAGCAACGGCTTGGTAGTTTGGCTCGTCATATTCGACCATGACGTCATCAATTTCCTTGCACACTTTGTCCTGAATTTCTGGATGGGTTGCCATGACGTAGGCTAGGAAAGACATCGTTGCACTGGTTGTCTCAAGCCCGGCCAAGAAAAATACCAATGACTTGGAATAAAGATTGCACAATTTGTTAAAAAGGATATCCCACATGTACAGTTTAAGTGTCGAACATAAAAATAATTTGTGACACAATCTAAAACTTAAACAGCTAATTTCGTTTCGAGCCATGAATTTTCCTCACAAAAAATACATGTTCGCGTTTTCCGTTAATTTTTCTGAATTCAGGTTTTTATTCGTTTTAATATTAATTTTATTTTGAAGCTTAAACTCAATATTCCATCATTCCATGAAAAAGTAGTTACAAAATTCTCCGGGCTGCCATTCTTTAGCAAATGTAACAATCATACGCTGCAAATATCACTGCTTTTCATTAGTCGAAACGGCCAATGCGACCTAAACAGTAACTACATTTGTTTGTTTGTTTGTTTATCTCTTTTTTACATAGCGTCCAGATGAACTGACCTGGCCAAGTATATCCTCGTTCGTGAACTTTTTAGAAAACTCATGGGTGTCTGACTTCCCATCTTTGACAAGCTTGACTCCATTCTCATCCTCCTCTTCCGCATCCTCGTTTCCTTTGATGTATTGATCATATACATCATGGGCATCCATCATCTGCTGAAGTAAGTCTACCCGCTGGAAAAAAACCCAGCCCGATCAGGAATCAGGGGATCTACTAATGTACTTTGGAAAAAGGCGTCATTCGGGACTTATGGAAATTGTGTTGATCTCTGACATTTTCGATGACGCCTAATGATGGGTTCATACAGAATGCAGTGTGCGGTTCCGAATTCAGGAAAGAGTTTGCACAGATCTAGGCAAGTTGTAAATCATTCTCTTAGACAGAGATCATTCCAGAGTAAATGGTTTCGGCAAAATTTCCTACCTTAACAGAGGGATCTTGGCTTTTTCTGAGAGCGACAGTTTCATTCACTAAATCCACAAAGTACTTCATGAGTCGCTTCGAGTGGAGTTTTATATCAAAGAACTCGAAAAAAGGAATAAGAAAAGGAAAGAAAACTGCACAACGAATAATAAAAAACGCCTGTTAGTGGAAGTGAAAAAGGTATGACTTGATAATGTGGTTCATAAAAGGACGACACTGTAAACAATTAGATTGCCGCTTCAAATGTTTCACACCCTACAATACAAATATTTTATTGTACAATATAACTATATGCCGTTTGTGAATTGTCTCCATTTACCCTATCGGTAATTTTCACTATTCTTTGCTATGACAAAATGTTCTACGCTATAAATTGTTCAAAACTAGCACTGGTACATTAAACTCTGTAAATACGATTAAAACTAATTTGCGATAATGGGATCTTCATATTTTTCAAATTTCTCAAAAATGTTAGGCTATAGCTGAATGTTCCAATATTACGAATTACTCATAAAAACAAGTATGTGACATAAAAAGAAAGAAGATGAGGTTACATTTGCAGATTAAGTCGACATTACTCCACCGTCCAATTATCCCAAATTAGTTCAAATCGTGTTAAGAGTACACTATACTTTGCTGTGGCTCGCTATCCTACATTATGTTGCGCAATACCACTACGGGGAGACAGAACATACCATACAATTTCATGCTGCATTGTACCACGCAGAGTTTTTGAATGTTGTCTTAATAATGGTCAACGGTACTAAATAAAACTTACATATCACGATAAAGATCGGATTAGTCACACCAAATAAAAATGCCTTTTTGGCATTTCTGAGAAATGGATTATCAGGGTTTTCTTGAGAATTGACGTCCACGCCAAAACCGGCACTAGCTAAACTGTCAATCGCATAAGAACCAAAAACGCTGGAAAAAATAAAACAATGACAAGTGGCATATTTTCGTTGCACGTATTAAAACAAACTACGAAAAGATTTCTCGATTTAGTTTCTGAAACAAAATTCCTGATGTTCGATCAACATGCTAAAATAGTGACCTTTTGAAATGAAAGCTATATAGACCCTTTCCTCAATCTCACCGGAAGTTTCCGTGCGCATGCGTAATTATATGCACGTCGCCGGTTTGACCTAGTTCCGCTGCAATCAAAGTCAACCCTCTGGAACGTTCGTCGACTCTCTACGTAGAGTTCGAGTATGCAAAGTCTGCTCCTGTATTTCCGGGCTATTTTTGCCATTTCATGGAAAAAAGCCTCTGCGTGAAAATCATCACACTAATTTGGTATTAGCTTGTAAAAATGTTTCTAATTTCTGACAAAGTCGAAGTGGTCGATCGTGTGACAGTTCGATAACCATACGACAGCCCTGATTTTGTGAAGACACCACAGGAGCACCAAATGTTCCTTCCAATCATAAAACATAGGAGTCCAGAGAATATAGCTTTTTGCTAAGTAATATCAACACTTTGAAATGATTTGCCCAAACAAACCAGAAGTCAAATGTAACTTTACCAAAACAAATGTGATATTAGGTAACGCCAAAGCTTACGCCAGTGAACTTACTTTCTGCATTGCATTGGTTTTCCACTCTCACAGTGTTTTTCCAGATTTCTGACCAGGGCGTCTGCGGCAGTGTCTACAAGCGGCGTCATCTGCCAACAGGGTGCAATTAAAATATAAATTACTTAAGAGATAGCTAGAGGATGACACAATTAAGATGGGAAATTATCATATACCTAATTATTAATCAGGAATGTAATTTTATTTTTGGTAAGTGCCCAAATTAGTAATTTGGGTGAGCTTTTTGTTCGTTAGAGAACACTTTTTGAGCCTGTGATTTCAATCCCGTGACCCTCGGTATAAATCCATCGTTGTTTACCCTCTCAAAAGTATTTAAACAGAAATGATAAATTAATATAGTTATTTGTGATATTCATATAAAACTGTCTTGGCATATATCTCGTTAATAATACAACGTGATATTATTGTTTTATGTGTAGAACGTTAAACCAACTAAAGACCGGGGATATCAGAATGCAGTCTTGTTAATCTGTGAGAAATTCGACAAGACAGTTTCTACAATTTCGATATAACGTTCGAAAGTGGGTGGCTTAGGGGCTTCATACCTATTATTACGATTTTCAATGTGTACATACGCTCTCACTTTGTACGGCGACCTTGGTGGCATCCGTGTAGACAAGCCAGAATTATATACAAACTTACCGCTTTCATTTTGGCTGTACTGAAAGCTGGTGTCAAGGCATTACGCTTGTTCTTCCATTTCTGATCTTTCAACATGTTAAGGCCGGTTAGTTGTTCTTTATTTGTGAGAGGTATTACCTGTGGATAAAATCATAGAAAAATGGATTTGCAAATATGTTGTTGCATTCTCCTAATATTTTTTATTTATAAATGAAAGAAGTTACACCATCTAGACTATCAAGACGTGAGGCTTTTACCACACTTTTCAATATTATGTGCAAAATCTTTGATTTATTCAATCAGGAAATGAAGTAAAATCCTCGATGTCTAACCCTTGATTATTCAAAAGTGTTCAAAGGAAGTTGAACTGGGCATTGTGTACGATTCGAGATGTTGAAGCCGATTTACCTTTAATAAGAGACCAAAATATATATACACAAGAATTTGAAACGTCCATCGATCCACCCATCGATTAATCGATCCATCGATCCATCCACACACATACACCCACACACAGATACACAGATACATAGATAGATAGATACATAGATACATAGATACATAGATACATACATAGATACATACATACATACATACATACATACATACATACATACATACATACATACATACATACATACATACATACATACATACATACATACATACATACTCAATGTATATGATTAAAGTCGTGAAGATCAGAAAAGTTTGATCAGAGAATCCATCCTTTATCGACGTAGCTCTCTAAAACGTCCATTGAAAAGCTGATACTCACCCTTTTGTTGTAAAACGATGTAAACTGCTTGACGCAAATCTGTTTACATATTTCTGGATCTGCAGTAACCATCATCGGTTGGCGCCCTTCGAACGTTCTGAAAATGAAATAATAGAATGAGTTACACCACAGTAATACTTTAAGTTTTGCATGGTGATAATCTTATATTTATTATCTATACTCACGCCCATACTCACGTATACAGTAATTGTATATCATGCTACCACAAAGACCCATTAAAATGAATGTCGCTGTAACTCGCCGTTGAAAAAAACTGGTAAACTAATGGAAACGGATTTTATCTCGTATTTATTAGTTTTAATCGAAACTAACACCTGTATCCTGCTGGCGAAGATTTTAAACTGTTGCAAAATGTATTGCACAATTTATGAAGTGACTTGCCCGAACAGTTTGCCATACTTCTTAGACCATACTATGTCCATGTTGTACATACCCTGTAGAAGAAAACATGTTTCATTCAAAATCCTTTTAAGTAAAGTTTGGCCTCATAAGAGACTACATTGGTAATGGAATGAGGAGGCATATCACATGGAGTTGATCAGGTCACACAGAGAACATTTTAGATAAACAATGAATCAAGCAACGCGCTAACTGCCACTTTTGTGCAAATTTCCGGCCAACAAAATTTAATTTTTTTTATGAAATCCTATTTTAAGTTCAGGTAGAATACTCCTGTGGACAGATGTTCAGAATCTCAAGTTTTGGCAATATTTTTAGTTTTCTATCGCTTCTGGTTCATCATTTTAAGCTCGAAGCATAAATGCAGTCTTTGCCAGCTTATTTTCAGAAGCCGAGAATAATTTCAGCCCGTAGTTGGCAAAGGTAAGTTCGATTTTGGAGTGTTGATAAATATTAGGAGATTTAGCACCATACTTCCAAATTTTGTGAGATGACAGTGATTTGTATTCTTGACTCTGAATTGGAATGGGAATTAAACATTCTTTGAGGAAAGTTGTAGCACAAGGTTGAAGTCTTTCATTTTTGGAGGGTAGAGCCCCTCATATCAATATTTATACTGTATTGCTGTCATAATTCATTGTAGTATTACTAACTATTCGAATTCCAATTCCAATTTGATTACGCCCACTACTAGTTGATTATTTCCAGAATGTCTAATTCAAGACTGACCCAAACTGTCTAATTCATACATAACCTCATCAGGTGGCCTTCAGAGTCAGGAATGTAACAGTTGTTTAGCAGTACTATCGTTATATAGACCTCGTTTTATCACAGAAAGGGCAGTTCTCGACACATCACCTGAACTAATGGCTAAAAATTAATAGGCTAAGCTTGACCTACGATAATGATTTCAATGAAATTTTTCATCTCGCATCAAAAAAACTTGCAGATTAACAATGGTATTATACTCACAGGACCCAATTGGTGCATGTTACCGAATACAGGCCATGGTGTCGGACCAGGGATACCCAGTTTTTTGAATGTGCTGAATGTCCATGTGTAGTACCTAATGTATCAATTTTTAATGTCAGCAATGTAAGTGCCACACGTCTATTTTTCAAATATATAACTTTTTCTGATGATTGTTGTCAGAATGTTGAATGCATTTCAGGTATTTTTGATGCCGAGTTAAGATTGTTATTGAAACATTCTTTTTAAATCGATCAAAATAGCCGCAGCTGTACACATACAAAACAGAGAACTGACAGTCGTCTAATTAATCTTAAGCTCGTTGATAAAGAGATTTCAAAATGGACATGGTCGGCCTCGATAGTGCGCCGAAGAGAACAGTAATGCAAGACTTGTCAGAACTGTAGCAGTCTCTCATTGATGAAAAGTGAAATCACGGCTACAAGCACAATTTGTGTAGTTATCTTGTCGTTTGGAAAGTCTCCGACATAATTCAAATTATGTTTAAAGTATGTCAACGAACGAAAAAACGGTTGACTCTGCTTACAGACTGAGCTGATTAAAAGAGCGGTAATGTCATTTTTGTTGGCTGCTTGAAAGATGTCGATACTTACACATAGAACACGATGATGACAATTGCAAGTGCAAGGAGAACCGACGAAAGAGAGCACAGTTCCATTTTAGTTCTGGAGAACACAGCTCACCGCTAGTCGGAGGTCAACAGACGTTTTGTCCTCGTTACAATCAGCTGTCCTCAATGACCTACTGGGTGTTGTGTCAGTGTATTTATGTACTCAAAGATGCGCACGCAATTCTTCAACAAAGAGACCCACAGTGGTGTGTACCTTGTGACCTGCTCACGCTCTTGAAATTCTGCACATTGCTTTGTTGGTCCGGCGATCAATCAACGTATTTTACGAACTGCCTCCTACGTTTCTGTATCGTAAACGTACTAATTTCAATGCGGAGTGTAGCGGTTATTTCATGTGGCTTTGGAGTCTCTTTTGCGATACTGCTGTCTGAGATGGGTCCCTTGTAATTACTGACAGTTTTCAAACAAGTATCTAATAACTGCTCCTTTAATGTTCATGACCTTTCACCTTGAACGACCATATCAATCAGAGTGAAGCTAATTTTAGATTCACCAGAACTCTCTTGTAGATCGCCGTAAATCACTTTTACCTTGCGTTTTCACAGCGACAGTTGATTTATTCGCACTTTCATCAAGCTTGTTTCCCAGGAATCTGATAATCGATTGTGAATGACAACAACTGTTTAATCATTCAATTTTACTTCGCAAAATATAACTGTTACATGATGATTTATAGGAAATTATCGAGCAAAATTCAATAAATGAAGGAAAACGCCACAACATCCTAGAAAATTCTTTTCCAGTTGGTATTCACACATTATCGAAAAATACAAGTTTAATAACAAACAAAACGTTTCAATATGACATTCTTTAAAGGTCAATAGTCCTGTAACAAGTTAAACAGTGATCGTGTACTTTTTTCTCTAATATCGACACCAAAAGGACAGTTTGTGTCGCCAAAACTGTCATGCATCTGATTATAGTTTACTTCGTTTGCATTCCTTAAGTACAGGCATCCGACCCGGTGATTATTGTAAAGCACAGAATACACCTACTGTTATGAAAATAGTAATATGCCTGTCTACATTAATCGTTGGGTGTGATTGCTCATCTGTTCAAATGGATACAGCCAATTATATCATTTTTGATGCATTCGGCAATCGCTTAATTGGTAACGACATGGTCCTCTCAGGTGAAAGTTACATCGCCTTAAGCTCTCCGTGATTTTGTGATGTAATGTTTTTCTAATTTTTGACTTTTTTCTTGTTTAAAGTAAACAAAAACAAGTTATCACAAAGTGATTGTTGACAATAGCATCAGGCTCTCAGATCTATATGATAATAAAATTTCTTTCATTAATGCACTATTTACATTCTTGCAAACATCCGAAAAGTACCACACTGTATACATCGTTATATTCTTCGCTAGTGTCGTCTCTTCACAGCGAGAGTTATTCCTGCAGGTGGCGCCAAGAATGCACTATTGCCAAGTTTCGGTGGTATCTATAAAAAATAGAGGTGTAGCTGTTTATGACTATGTACTAGAATATCACCGAGTTGGTGACAGTGTACAAATTAGGAATGCGACATAAGCAAATTTGTTTCCTATATACTTGTAAAGTGTTCTTGAAATTACCATTCGAGTTATTTATAAAAGTCTTTTGCTGAAACATAATCAGAATAAAGTTGACAGCAACATATGGCCATTTTTTGTAACCACATATATATATTATTTATCGCATTGTAAGTGCATGTGGTGTCCCAACAGTTTCTAATACATGTAACAAGTGGCGGGGTGTAAGAGCAAGAGTTCAAAACACGTATGCACCTCTCGACACTGTTTTCGGATATGAGCTCTTAATGATGGGAGAGGTCGATTACTTCACCTCTTCTCAAAAATAAAACAAAACAAAAAAAACCCGGTAAGTTCGATTTGCCTGGCTACTAGTTAAAAGTCTTCACAGAGAAAAACTGGGGGCAAAGTTACTTTTGGTAGATGGAAAAGTTTTAATATGAGCGTCTGACGACTAACGCCTTCAAAATCATGGAAATCCTTCAGTATTACCTCAGTCTCCGCACACGGTTCGAATTTGTATTTGGTGAATACACGGACTAGGCCAATCTTCAATTCCAAAAGAGCAAATCTCATTCCTATACAATTTCGAGGACCAGCTCCAAATGGCAGCCATGCGTAAGGATGACGTTTCTCTTTCTCTTCTTTGGTGAACCTAAAATATGGAAACGTTGTGTCAGATTTTGTGTGCTAGGGCTTTTGGTGTCCGCTGTTATCCTTGTTTCCATGACAAAAGCAAAGTCCCGCGTGTTTGGATTAATTACATTAACATTAATTGTTATAGCTACAGCTATAATAATTTTTCTATGCTGCTGTTATTGATTTGATATGTAACATGAGAACAACATTACGTTTTGTCGTCATGATTTTGTAGAAGTCTAAATTTAGAGTTAAGTGACCCTTTGCTAATCTAAACAAATTATAGTGACCCCTTTTTTATGCATGATTACTGAACGTCCATTTTCGAGGCGTATATGTAAATTATCTAGTATAGCTTTCCACATGAAGAGAGGTTGTTTCATGCATTACCTTACAATCAACGCACATATTGTCACGTCATTGCTTCATATCAATTACAAAGGGAATATACAAAGCTTACATACCTTTCTGGTATAAATTTCTCGGGTTCAGGATAAATATCCGGATTATGGTGTATGGCGTAGACAGCAACGCTTATGTGCATTCCTTTTGGAATTCGATAACCTTCTATTGTGATATCCTCAGTACACTCACGATCAAATCTGAAATTGATGAAGTCGAATTATTTTATTCTCCGAAATTATCACAAAGTATTACTTTGCAAGTGTTAGCCTCATTCTCTAAGACAAAATTATCGATGGATTCTAAATCGGTAACTCTCACTGTTGCACAAATCCTTACCTCACAGCTGGTGGATACATCCGAAGGGTTTCACGAACAACCATATCTAGGTATGGCATTTTAGCGACGGCTTGGTAGTTGGGCTCGTCATATTCGGCCATGACGTCATCGATTTCCTTGCACACATTGTCCTGAATTTCCGGTTGGGTTGCCATGACATAGGCTAGAAAACACATCGTTGTGCTGGTGGTCTCAAATCCGCCCAAGAAAAATATCAATGACTGGGAACGAAGGTCGAAAATTTGTTAAAAGACAAGAAAGAATATTACACACTAATAATAGGATAACATAACACACGCCAAAAGACAACACGTTGCTTTCATTTTATAGTAGGGGGCTATACGCATGTGTATTGCAGTAGCAGCCTATTCTATTGGTTTGCATGCAAGAAAACATCCTTCTTGAAATTTTCGGAAAAGACTTTGCATAAGAAGCCATTTTGAAAAATATACTCAAAAAGTGGTGTCACTGTGATCGATTTCAAGATAAAATGGTAATATTATTCCTTTCTCTACAGAAATACTTGCAAAAAATGCTGGCTTAGTAGTCTATAGTGCTTTTGAAACATGTGATAAACGTGTACCCTTATTTCGCGGTCAACTTTGTAGGGTTTTCTTCATACAAATTTGAAAGTCATTGTACACCTTCCTACATGTTTTGGGCTACAATTTGTTATGAAGAAATGTGAACCGCCCAAAGTAAAAGGTTATGATCATCGTACGTCTCTACTCGCTATACCTTTCAACAAGTGCAATATTAAAGAAAATGACAATATTATTGATATTGCGCAGTCATCCACCCTTTATCATTTTCTTTCTCTATTCGGAGATATATGGTCACTTGTTTGCTGTACAGTTTTCAATGATTCAGGTTTTGATTGATTTTAGTTTTGAAAACTATGGCGCAATATTCACTCAAAAATTCCAGAAAATTCTCCTTCATCACCGTTATAATTTAAATATACCCATCATATCGTGCACATATTACTCTTGGCCATCTTTCTTTCAGTTTTGTTCATTTCAAGTGACGCACTGACTAACTGACCTGGCCGAGTATATCCTCGTTCGTGAACTTTTTTGAGAACTCATGAGTGTCTGACTTTCCATCTTTGACAAGCTTGACTCCATTCTCATCCTCCTCTTCTTCATCTTCATTTTCTTTGATGTATTGCTCATATACATCATGGGCATCCATCATCTGCTGAAGTAAGTCTACCCGCTGGAAACAATAATAGAGTAAGGGATCCACAATTAGATGTAGGGAGAGGTGCCAGCCAAAATATACATTTTTTTTACCTGAGACGTTTTACGTCATGACGCGTAATAATAAGATCACACGCAAAGTAGTATGTGTTTTATAATGATTAATATTCAAGTTTGCACAATGTTTATTTCAAAGATATTTGAATTCTAGTCCGGACCAGAATTCACTCAGACACAATAACCATGCAGACTCCACGTGTATAGGCTGAGTCGGCAAGCTGAATACTGTGTATGTCATCGGGCTTTGTGGAGTAGAACAAGAACTATGATTGACGTTAAAAACAAAAATAATGATAAAATCAACAAAAATTAAAGTTACTGGCCCTTTGATTATTGCCAGGACACATAGATCCTTCGGATGTAAATCAGCAGCCTGACTAATAAATCCAAAGGGACTGGTTTGTGCAGAATTTCTCACCTTAACAGAGGGATCTTGGCTTTTTCTTAGAGCAACAGTTTCATTTATTAGATCCAGAAAGTACTTCATGAGTCGTTTCGGGTTGATTTCAATATCAAAGAACTCGAAGAAAGGAACGAGAAATGGGAAGAAGACTGTAAAAGAAATAACATAATTAGCAGATAGCTATCCCTTAAAGCGGATTGATTAGTTTTCTCACAGTTGATGGAAGGATGAAAATTGCAAAGATATGTTACTACAAATGTTTCACACCCCTTCAATATGAGTACCTTTCTTAAATAATTTCTGTATTGTACTATACAACTAGGTACTGTTTCGAGTATTACTTCAATATACCTCGTAACGCTATCTTTCCGATTGCGCTGTGCTATGCTATGCTATGCTATGCTATGCTATGCCATGCTAGGCTAGGCTATGCTATGCCAAGCCATGCCATTATGTGCTATGCTGTAATGTGTAACGCCAGCACTGCTACACTATACTGCATCTGCCCCGTAACTCCATTTGGTACTGTGCTATGCTATGCAATATCACGTGGAGACATATATTATTCTATGCTTTGAAATGCCAATGCTGTCCTGGCAATGGCGCACAATACTAAAACTTACATATTACAATAAAAATGGGATGAGTCACTCCAAAAGAAAACGCCTCCTTAGCATTTCTGACAAAAGGATTATCAGGGTCTTCTTGAGAGTTGACATCCACGCCAAAACCAGCACTAGCCAAACTGTCAATCGCGTAAGAGCCGAAAACGCTGGATATAAAAAATAATAATTGAAAATCACAAAATGTCGTGTCATATATTTTCATGCTATGTACTGAAAAAATATACAGACTGGTGCTAGGTGTCTCGGTATAAAATTCCGTAAATTCTCGGTGGGATTCGACCTCATATCGTACGGCATCCAGTCACCTAGCGATTACATCACAATCAAAACGGCTCATTCTGTTGTAAAAAATGCCTTGTGCTTTGGCAAAACTGAAAACATCATCAGAAATCAAACCAATATTGAACAATAGGGGGCGTTTACGAGTCCCTTCAAACCATAAAGCATTCGAGATCAGAGAATATGATTTATTTGCGAGGCAATATTAACACTTAGAAATGCCTTGCCCAAATAAAACAGACGTCTAAATGAAAGTTTACCTCAAGTAGTGAGATTTATTGAGGGTATATATAAATGGCAAAGCATAAGACAAATGACTCACTCTTTACACTGCATTGGTTTTCCACTCTCACAGTGTTTCTCCAGATTTCTGACCAGGGCGTCTGCAGCAGTGTTTACAAGCGGCGTCATCTAAGGATCGAGTAATCAAATGATGCATTCTTTGAGAGATAGCTTGAAGATGGTACGATTAAGACAGAAAGACTATATCATAGTTGATTAAGATTGAGGAATGCCATTGTTATCGAAGTAATGGAGGGTGAGCGTTTTTTGGCAGTACACAACACTCTTTAAGAATGATGACATCTAAATCCATCACTTTGTTTCGACTTAAACGTATCAAAAATAAAAAAGTCTTGATCTACAGTTTGCCACTGCGGTGATCTTATGGTTTCGGAGAATATCAATCCGACCAAGTGCCGTGAAAATAAAAAGGCAGTTTTTTTTATCCAAAAAAGTAGATACCACCACTTGCAATCATTTTCAAATAATGTTTGAAAATGGATGAGATTCGGGCCACAAGGCTCATCATTGCGATATTGGTACAGTACCACGAAGACATTCGTAAAGACGACCAAGAATACCTATACAAACTTACCGCCTTCATTTTTGATGTACTGAAAGCTGGTGTCAATGCATTACGCTTGTTTTTCCATTTCTGATCTTTCAACATGTTAATGCTGGTCAAAAATTCTTTGTTTGTCAGAGGTATTAGCTGTGGACGAAACAGTAGGAATATGCATTTTGCAATTATGTTCTACGCATTATTCATCGTTTGTGAAAATGTCTGATCTGACAGTTTTAAGGAATTCTTCTGTAATTTCCTGAGTGCAAAATTGTGAGAAGGTAAATGGACGAAGAAGTAATTGACTAATTGATAGACTTGCCGAACATTTTCAAAAATTATACTCACCCTTCTGTTGTAAAATGACGCAAACTGCTTCACACAAATTTGTTTACAGATTTCTGGATCTGCAGTAACCATCATCGGTTGGCGCCCTTCGAACGTTCTGAAAATGAATTGATAGAAAATTATAGTTGAGCAAATGCTAATATCGTATAAATTCTGCATTGCCATAATTCTTATATAATACTTAGGTATACAGTTACAGTTTACCACAGTACCGCAAAAACCTGTCAAAAATGTATCTTGACATTTACTCAATTTTGCAAAAAAGTGGGAAGCGATTTGTTTGATATTGTTAAGTTGTAGTCGAAACAAAGACATTTATTCCGGTGACGTTTTTCGACTTCTATTACGTATTATATGATTCATGAATATATTATACTTGCCCGAACAGTTTGCCATACTTATTTGACCACTCTATGTCCACATTGCGCATGCCCTGTAAAAGAAAACATGTTACACGTGCCTTTGCCTCTCAAGAGACCGTACATTTGTCATTGAATGACCAGACAAGTGACATGGAGTTGAAGAGGTCACAGAAAGAACATTTTACTTGCAACATACATAAAGAATTTTGGCAAGTCCTGGCATGAAGAACATGAAAACCAACGAAATTTGAAATTTGTGTGAAATCTTCATTTCAAGTTCATTATAATGCGCCCACTTAATAGATGCCTATGTTTTTGCAATTCTATATTTTTGTCTACCGCTTCCTGTAGGATCATTTTAATATCGTAGAGTAAATGCAGTCTTCACGTCTTATTTCCGTAAAGTCGCAAATTAAATGCTTACCAATTGTGTTAACAGCGACCACTTGAAGGTCCCAAGATGAGAAATTGACCTTTCTAAGATAACAATTCTCTTGTACTAAATAAGCTCAGAAGCCCCGTAAATTATATATTTTTCGAAAGCCTAGATATAGGGAAACATTTTAGTTACCATAGTGTCACTATTTTTTACATAACTATCACGTGACAGGTAATTTGCATAACCTTTCAAAATCCGTTTTCCCTATGTTTTGTTTCAATGCTTTGAGATACGTGGCTGAAATTTTTGTGAGTGCAAGCTCTTCTAAGGATCTCTCAAAGTCTGTCTAAGAATTGTTTTAAACCGTCTTAAACATTTTTTATGCCAGAAAAACTTCCAAACCGGTGAATTTAACCTAGTTGATTTCTTTAAAATTGTGTTCCATAAAAAACTAGGCAAGATATAAAAAATCTGAGACATGCTTTTGAAGAGCGTTGTGACAGCTTGCATTCCAGCAAGTTTGAGTCAGATAATTTGAAGTATTGAGACAAAACATAGGGAAAACCGATTTTGAAAGGTTATGCAAATTACCTGTCACGTGATAGTTATGTAAACGGTGGTGACACTGTGGTTACAAAAATGTTTCCCTATATCTAGGCTTTTAGAAAATGTATAGTTTACGGGGTTCTGAGCTTATTAACTACAAGAGAATTGTTAGATTAAAAAGGTTTATTATTTGTCTTGTCTTGATAAATATTAGGAAATTTAGCACTCTACTTCAATATTTTGTACGATGGCCCTTGTTTGTATTCTTGATTTGGAGAGGGAATCGTTAAGTTTGAGCAAAAGTGTACTGTATTACAAAAGTGTACTGTACTACCGTCATGCTTACTGTAGTGTTGCGTATGTACTAAATTGTCTGTATAATTCCAACTGCCACTTGACTATTTTCAATAAGCTGTCAATTCAAATCTGACCCAAACTATCCAAATCATAAGTAACCTCATCACTGTAGCCTTTAGACTGAGGAATTTGACAGTTGTATAGCAACGTTATCATTGTATCTATCACAGAAAGGGCCGTTCTCGACACGCCACCTGTACTAATAGGTAAAAAATTAATTGTTTAACGAAGTGCAAATAATAATTTCTCTCGAGTATTCAATCTTACGATAGGTATTTTTATACAGGAATATCATTTCAGGCATTGGGATTAACGATGAAATTAATCATCAGGGAAATATACTCACAGGACCTAATTGATGCATGTTACCGAACACAGGCCGCGGTGTCGGACCAGGGATACCCAGTTGTTCGAATATGCTGAATGTCCATGTGTAGTATCTGCAAGATTCGTTATTAATGTCAGCAGTACAATCAACAAATGTTAAAATGTCTGAACACAGTGCAATGCTAGTGCTTTGAGATGATTGTGGTAAAAATGGGCCGATAAACTAATGAGAAGGTAAACTAAAGGTCAAAAGACATTCAAATGAAAACAAATAAATGCAAAATCTATAAAAATATGTGATACACTCAGATCCCCAATTTTTTCAACCTTTATCTAATGCTTGATAATCGTCATGTTAAATGCATTTAATGTTTGGCATAAGTGTATTATGATGACGATTTACATGATTTTGTTTAAAAAGTCTCCCTCATCGATCCAAGCAGTGTAACATTATACGTACTACAAAATGGAAAATTGCTGTTAGCAACCTTTGACTCCTAGATAAAGAGATTTCACAATCTGCGTGGTCAGCCTCGACAGAGCGCCGAATAGAGATAGCAATGCAAGATTTGTTACTGAAACTGTAGCATGTTATGCTCTCGTAAATAACAAGTGATATCGCAGTTGTAATCAAATAATTTCCACCATATTGTAGTTTGAAGAGTCGCTTCTGTCAGTCAGAATATGCTGGATGTGTAGTCAACAAATATTCCGTCGACCATTGACCGTACAAATGTAGAGTGCGGAACCTAATTGTGGGTGGTGTAGTAAATATGCTGA
The DNA here is from genome assembly GCA_001465055.1 of Ptychodera flava. Lineage (NCBI taxonomy): Eukaryota > Metazoa > Hemichordata > Enteropneusta > Ptychoderidae > Ptychodera > Ptychodera flava. Next base: position 143,422 of record LD348738.1, on the reverse strand, counting down.
TACTCACACATAGAACACGATGAAGAGAATTGCAATTGCAAGCAGAACCGATGAGAGAGAACACAGTTCCATTCTAATTCTGAGATCACAGCTCACCGCTAGGGGGAAGTCAACAGATGTTTTCAACCGTCTTCGGTACAATCAGCTGTCCTCACTGACCCCACAGTGTCCTAGTTCTTATGAATAATTAACAATGATGCGCACGCAAGTGTATTGGATACTAGTATTTCTATGTGTTGTGCAATACCGTGAATTCTACTAATATCGCATTGCACAACCCAATATTGCTGACATACGCCAATAATTACACAAAGGATCTCACAGTCATACCTTGTGACCTGCTCGCTGGCACGATGTCCAACCACAGTACATACATGCCAACGTTGTTTGGTTGATTTCGACTATTATTTATCAATATTGTGTACATCTTGCACAGTTTCTCATGAGGAGTGTATGTGTGGCCATACAAACTGCTTATAATGATCGTATATGCAGGGGAAAGCTAATAGGGGATTTAACTATGAAACCTGCAAACTTAGGAAAGGCAATTATCTGAAATGGCCTTGGAGTTTTCTTTGCGATACGTCTGACTTCTTCACCCCTTGAAGACACATAAATAGACAATGGGCCACATAGAGTGACACAATTTTAAATGAGCTGTAACTTTTAACTTACGTCCGCAAGTCACAATTTAGGACCATCCCTTTACATATGTGACATGGCCAACATAATGGTATTAAATATAATCCTACATTGTAGATGGCTACACGGCGGGGACACTTTTGAA
>LD348738.1:127803-138671 GCA_001465055.1 Ptychodera flava | reverse complement strand
ACTCCATTCTCATCTTCGTCTGCTTCATTTTCTTTGATGTATTGATCATAAACTTCACGGGCGTCCAGCATTTGCTGCAAGAAGTCGACTTTCTAGTAAAAAGTAGATGTGCATATATTGTAAACATATCAAAAGTAACTGTTAAACATAAATGTTAACATAATATGTAGGGTTCGCCTTTTTAGTATGTGAAACTCTTTGATTTCTGCCTTTACCAGGCAGGCAGGGAACTATAAAATATCTTCAAATATCTTCATATCTTCAAAAAGTAAATATCTTCACGTGACGTATATATGCTAGATATAGTATTTTTTTAAACTTGGCTAATCAGCGTACACTAATCTAGGATCAAGTTTGGTGGCTAAATACCTTAGAAACTCTTAATATGCATAAAACACTGACTTCTTTAAAGTTCGGTGCACGGATAATCCGAACAGTAGGTATAAGAAATGATTACATTGATTTCGTGAAAGAAATCATCAGAAAATAGGGCTTAAGAGAGTCGGCCGTCTCATACGGACCGCCATCTTTGTTATTGTTTGTCGCTTGCAACAGTCTACTTAAGATTGAGGTCATAGCAGGGGTCATAGCCTCATTTTGATGAAAAATATACCGTATATAGTACAAATTTTATTTTATTATATTTGGCAAGTTCCCGAACTGTCTGTCCTGTTCTCCTATATTGAATATTTGTTTTCGATTTCATTGTAGTACATTCAAAATTCATTCGTACGTTGTTACATTGTTTCAAGTAACAAATGCTACTTATAAATTCATTCGTACGTTGTTACATTGTTTCAAGTAACAAATGCTACTTATCCACTGAAGTCACAATTTGCTACAGTTCTAGCGAAATCTATCCAACATTTTTATCAACCCTTCAATGGGGTAATACAAATTTTAAAAGAAATGTGAAACGAAGATTTTGATTTCCCTACCTTCTCAGAGGGATCTTGTTTTTTTCGCATTTCGACTGTTCTTTCAGTTAAATTCACTAAGTAACTGATGACTCTTCGTGGAACAAATCCAATATTCAGCCAGTTCAGGATTGGTATCATAAATGGAAAAAGGACTGTCGTTGCATTGAGATATAAAATAAAAGACCAGTTGGATAGTATAAACATAACGCAAGATTGAGGAGTTGCTATTTACGATACACTGTAATTTTTATGTTTGATGCCCCGTGACCACGTTTTATCGACTTCATGTTTATCAAAATTATTCAACGAATTAAAGATGGCTAAATGACAAATCTAGGCATGATTTTTTGAGACAACATGACAGAAGCGGAAAGTGATTCGAAACCATATCACTTGGAGTCGGATTTTAAAAGATACAAATGCGGGAAAAACTCTAACAAGTAACACCCGCTAGTGTATTTAAGTTTCGCTCATGTAATTTTAGCTGAGTCATTTAACGTTAAAGTTTGATTAAAACAGAAAAATGATGAACAATTACGATTTATCGGTACATTTTCTTGACTTATCGGTAGTTGTACCTATGCTAAAATGTATATTGTTATTCTGTCCCTCTTATAATCGCATTTTGACTGTGATGACTCAGCAAGAATTAAATTAACGAAACCCAAAAATACATCAGGGGCGTTCAAGTGTATTTTGAAAAGCAATAAAATGTATTATTCTGGACTCTGAACACCCTTCAGGCGAAAGTTCCTTCGCAAATCTATTTCGATTGTGACATTTTATATATATTCTGTATTTAAATTTTGATTTGTGTATGATTGCTCGAACTAGCTTATGTTATGATCATTTCTAAACCAAGACACATATACTTAGTGATATCGTTTGCAGGAAAGCTATTTACAAAGAACTATTAACACCGGACTAAAAAATTCAAAGGAGAAGGCTTCCTTGATATGCTTGACAAAGGGGTGGTCAGGTTGCTCTTGTGAGTTCACATCCACACCAAATCCTGCACTGCTCATGCTATCAATAACATAGCCACCAAAGAAGCTGAGGGAATAAAAAAGACAACTTCAGTTCAGCTGTTTTGCTAAATAGGTGGTTATCTTTTCATGAAAGGAAATACATATACAAGAACCAGACCCATGGATCACTGAGTTTCAAGGTTTCGTATAACGGATATATGCAAGTCGAAACAAACCTGTTCTTTGGTGAAGCTTCAAAATTGTCTTTCAGGCGAAATTCGGCGGAAAATATGAAGACGGTTGTATAGGAACTCTATTTCATTACAGCCTTTCATAGAGAATGACTTACTCTTTGCATTGTAGTGTCTTTCCTTCTTTGATGTGTTTACCAAGAATTCTTATCATGGTGTCCGCAGCCCTATTGACAATGGGAGTCATCTGTGAAGATATAGTATGATATTCTCCGTTACGGGCGGTATACATGAAACTTCCTCCATATTACTCTTACTCGAGTAAGAACCTTATGAAAGCAAAGTTACATTTATGAATGTGAGGACTTTCAAAAGGTTCTACGGTCGATATGATGACATTGTGGCCAAATATGACACCTCGGTCACTCAAATGAATAGTGACAGCATTCCATTACAGTGATTCATATCCTGTATCATTTCATACAATATTTAGACAATTTTGGGACCAATTCTGACGGGTCTGGCATGCTAGCAGGGTATTCTTACCCATTCCGGCCACCTGGTACCACTACTAACTGTAAGTAGTTCAGGATGGTCCTACTTAATTTTTTAAATCACAAATGTCCCATGGACCTGGTAATGTATTACCTTGAATGGAAAATATTATTGGACAAGTTCAATGTCATATTCCTTGGCGTGTCCTCTCTATCGCCATGCTCCGATCGCGCTATCAATTTTAGTTTTCAAACTAACAAGATTATACGTTGATGATTGTATTATCATTTATGTTGTACTGTGTTATAAACATCTTTATTTTTGCGAAATGGCCTCTTCCTTATTGCGTACGATACCTCAGAAGAAACAGTCTGCCAATCAGTAGAAGCTTAAACATTTAAGTATCAAAATTATCAACAAAATGTAGACGGAAACGTGAAACTATGTTATTAATATTATGTTCTGATAAATTTTGTAAACTTGAATCCGTATTTCGACTTTATGAAAGGAAAACAATTCATCTGTCGACAACATAACAACGCAGCTTACACTTTGGCAAGGTTACTTGACAAGCCTGATAGCGCGTGCCTTACCATGCTTTGGGAGAAGCACATGTCACTTTGGTTATCATTAGAAACAAAACTAGTGAAAATAATATCATCAGTAACAGGTACTGTACTGATTGTTCACTCTTCCTTAGTCGTATGTCATCAAACTCGAAGCTAGAAAGAAACAGGACGTTATCTCACACTTCTCATTTTCGATCCGCTGAAAGCTGGTGTGAGAGTGTTTCTCTTGTTCTTCCAATTTTGATCAACGAGGAGCGTCAGCGCATGGTTGAAAGGTTTACTCTCAAGTAGTAGACGCTGTGGAAAGATGAAAGCTTTGATGATGAGTACAATCGTTGTCATTTCAGTGCAGGTATGTATATTCAAGGTTATATTAAGTCCACAATTACAGAAAAGGTTTGTTCATCTAAATGCCAACACAAATTTGCACATCTTTAGGGTATAATAAATTTCAAGTCGTCGTCATTTGTCATGCGATTTGTTATCGTAATGTCGTAATGTTTGTAGTGGGTTAGGGTCAATTCTATTCTCTATTGCACAATCATTAACAGCATTCAATGGTCACAGTATGTTCGCCTTCCTCGAAATATATGTGCTTTGCATGACTCTTTATAAATGTTTAAGTTAGAGTGCCAATTGACTTAAATGTGGAACTCCTCTGTAAATATACACATCTCCGAACATTTTTTTTGTCATCTAGATGTATGCTACACATAAGCAGCAATTTAAACCATTGGAATTTTGCAAAAAAAAAACCGGATCAAATAAAGATTCAAGAATATTTCGCTGTAACATTAATGACTCACTCTTCTGTTGTAAAACGAGGTGAAGTGCTTGACGCAAATCAGCATACACATCTCAGGACCTACCACTTCAAGCACTGGTTGACGCCCTTCGAAACTCCTGGGAAAAATAATTTTAAATACTTAAATGAGATTATTACAAGTCATACTGACAAGAATCTTACAAACGTGAATAAAAATAACAGCTAGAAGGATTTTTTATAGTTTGCACATTATGGATGAAAGACTAATATTGCTTCCTTGTTGACATGTATGAATATGAACCAAAAATAATATTTCAGAACTGCTTATTTTGCTCCTTTGTCTTCTATGAACTTAAATGGCAAATGCATTCTAAAATGCGGTTTTGCCATCTTGGAGCTGACGTAGTTCTGATGTTAAGCAGACTGCTATGATCTGGTGTCAAATTCGTTAGCTGGAGGCAACAAGGCAGGAAAATATAACGCCACATCGCAATCAAAAGTATTAGCAATCTTAACATTTATTTTTCCCAGTTTCCGGCTGTAACTTAAGGTCTTTGCAAAATTAACGTCTTGGCGATAATTTAGTCAAGAAAGATAACAAAACGCCAACTTTACTGTTGCATGTGTCAGTGGTACCTAATTTGATGATGTCGAAAATCATACTTATGTGATATCAGCATCACAGATATCAAAGAATTGTAAGCCTGATAAGGTTAGTCCAAAGGAACTCCAATGATTTACTTGAAAATTTTGTTCCCAAAACTCATATCTATAGTCGCGCATGGGGCTTACTTACTACGCATGCGCAGATTCATAATATACTATGCTAGTAACCGGAAGTGTACCCATTTTCTTGGGAGCAGCCATGTTTTTTTGAGTGATCGTAAATAAACAAATACGAAACGTACAAAGTATTATTTTATAACATACCATTAATAAAATATATCTCTTTAATTGGCTTATGAATATAATTATCCAACTTGTCACTGATACAAAATATTACTATCACGCCTAAAATATAGAAAAAAGAGAAAACTGTCTTGCATGTGAACGAGAACATTCGCAAAGAATGTTGGGATTTAATTTTAGAAAAGCGCCGTCTGTGTCAATAATTAGATGCAAAATTTTCTAGTTTTCAGACGGAATGCTATAGTTTCAGCTTGCAACTTGACGTTGAGCAGTGTAGTTACTACTACAACGATAATGATGGCACAATACGTTCCTTGTTAAGCACAATAGGTAGTTAGTTAGAAAGACGATTTTCCAATTCTGAACAATAAAGCTATTCTAATTCTAATTCTAATTCTATCACGGTAAAAATTGCCAATTTTTGCCCAACATTTTTACACATTACAGAAAATCTATACCTGCAGGGTATGACATCTTGTACGTGAACTGTTTTTATCAGAGTGTAAACGTATATAGCAATATAAATAACATTTCAAATCTTAACCCCTAGCGCGACACCAAGGGCTGAGCCCTATATAATATTAAGCATTTTGATTGCTTTGAAGAATATATGGTCCGTTATTCAAATATATACCACATATCGACGATAATCATTAATACAGGAATATCAAAAAGTGACATGAAAATTCTAGTATTGTTTTCATTCTTGTTAACATGAGTATCAAACAATATTATGTTCGTCCTCGGCCCCTCATCACGTGATGGAAGAGCCATTGTTAATTTTTCGTCCATAGCATCGAACTATAAAGAAATGCCTATCTTAAAGCTTGCTGTCATTTTGTGTTCTTATTAACATTGTTGTCAATTTGACTTCAATTTTAACCTTCCAATATGCGGTATATTCGATGAACGAGTAGAAAATCATGCGAAATTCAAATCCATCTAAATATCAACTCAGATGATAGGAGAATGAAAAGACATCTAAGTGATATTGACGACAACCTTGACCATCCCTTCCGATAATTCTGCAATCGAAAGGTGTCTGAGTTTTACTTGTGATGCTGATATTCTTGAATCACCTCAACATTAAATGATTTGCATGATCATTAAAATTGATACCATGGAAACACCTAGAGCAAAATTGATTTTTCTATATTTTTGTTAGCAAAAACATACGACGTTGAGTTTTGCAACCATTCCGACCTCACAAAGAGAATTTAATGGCGGTTAACTTTTAGACTTAAAATAGTTGCGATTTCAATGGGGCCTTACAATTCACATCATTGCTCTTTAACTGTGTATAAAGGTATTAAATAATAGTATCGTCGAAATTAGGAATGTTTTCGACTTTGGTCATGTGCCCATCTATCACTTACCCGAAGACTTTGCCGTATTTTTTGTACCACTCCATCTCTTTGTATTGGACACCCTACAAATACAGATATACATGTAATGAAGTCTTACGCTTACATCGAACTATTTAGAACCTCTTGGTAACTTTAAAATGCTAGCAAACAATATCTGTAGAATGATCTGATTCATGAAAGAAAATTTGGACTCTTGAAACGATGCATTTAGTCACGATTCATATAGCTTGTGTCCGTTCTCCTTTCGAGTTAAACTGAAGTTCGAACTTAGGGAGTTTATCACATGTTTATGTTTCATTTTCGTAGTTAATAAACAAACAACTTAATCGCGCAATATCATTTTTTGTTAATGCATCGCCATTAACAAAAATATGATATTGCGCGATTAAGTTGTAAACTTTTGCGAATGTCCCAAATGCAAAACCTATATTTGTGAGATATGAAAATGTATACCAACTCTTGACTAAATTCTATTGTCATATGAACGCCATCTAAACGTTGTCAAGCATTGATGCGTGCATAAAGGGATTCAATTTTTTTGATGTGATTTAAAACAGCCGTAAAATAGAACTCTTCTTTTCAAAGTCATCTTAAAGTTAGAACTCGTACACACACTAAATAAATAGAAATCTTGCGATCAGACAAATAAATTGAAATGTGGAGGGACGCTTAGAAAATATAGAACGGCACATGAGCAAGTAGAGATAGAAAGGACTGACATATGAACAAGCAGGTATTGCCAGTCATTCGGCAGGATATACAAATGTAGCTATACACAGATAGACAAACAAAGGCGGGAATGCATACAGGCAGAGAAAGACAGAAAGCAAGGTATGTAGATATACAAATAGATTGACTGACTTTTACATAGAGAGGTCTTTACAACTCACTGAGCTCAATTCAATGAAGTTTCCTACAAGTGGCCACGGTGCGGGTCCAGGAATTCCCAATTTTCGGAACGTGGAAAAATGCCATGTTGCATACCTAATATAGACATGACAACAACGTGTTAGCGTTTGGTTGTTACCCTCTTCAATTAGCAGATTTAGTAATGATATAACATACATTTCGGTGAATGTTAAATTTGCGTCACAAAGGAAGTTTTACCAAATATATCTCTATTATTTCCATTTATCGGCTGCAAATTCTTTGTGCCGAAAGCAAGTATCTAGAAATTCTGTGCCAAACTTATTGTCATTACGCCACATGGCGTAAGTTAAGGGCGTGCTGTACCCATCACAGCGTATTTTGCTCAAAAGTTACTTTTTTCAAATATTCATTCAATTTTAATTGATTTGCTTACCCAAGATTAAAGTATTGGTTTGGTTGACCCTTCAGGTTGTCAAGCAGACGTAAGTTGCGTGATGAAGACATGTTTATTTATGCAAATGTATGCACATCACTCGACTTCCTGGCTTCGTTTTCCTTAGAATTTCAGAATTTCCAAATAATTTAACACCCTTCTGGCTTGGTCAAATTTTCTAAAATTTTCATATTATGTTATTTAAATGCTATTTAACAAAACAACTATTTTGTTTGGCAATATAGTTCTTACATTTTGAATAAGAGGTTTTTTAAGTTTGCTAATTATTATTTTAATCACTTTTCTATAGTGTCAATTATTCAACTTTTGCCATTTTAGAATGAGGATAGGTAATGCACAATAAGTGAAATATTACATTACAGAAAATAGCATCACGTTTTGACTGAAATTAATTTTTAACATTAATACCAAAATTGAGGTTTTTAACCCCAAATGTACACCAATACTACCATGGTACCATACTAAACTTTACAGTCTCTTTTTTAAAATATATATACTATAAAGGAGTTTCTTGTCATCTTTGATGAGAAATATTGCTTTGAAAATAACTGTTGGCAACATGCAACTCCACCTTAAATCAAAGTCCTGTAACTTCCTCTGCAAAAGGTTCTGTTAGTCGTGCACGATGCTTTTTAAAGTTAACATTCTTTTTTTCTTCTTTCTTTGTCTTTTTTAAAATCTTTGACTTACCATTTCAGTATTTCAAAAACTAAAATAGGAAACAGGCAAATATGGGACCAGAAAAATAGCCATGTAGCTGCTGCTTCTGTTGCAGTACCAGAAGAGCAAACATTGCCCTGACATGGTTATAGTTAGCAAAGAGGACAGGACAAATCTGGCGCCGAATTTTTGACACCTTGGATTTCCTTGCTCCAAAATGGGTCACTGACGCTGTCACATTACTTATTTTCCAACCATCTAGTCTAACTACCTTACTTTAAAGATCTTTAATCTTATTGTTCGATTTATTATTACTTGCTTCATCGAAAGAAACGTATAATTCCCAAGTTTAGATGAGAGACCTGAAGAATATACGAGTTTCACTGATGTACAATGCTGTAATTTGACATCGATTTTTAGAAAATGCGGTACGGACTACCCTTCTGTACATTTCTGAAAAAGAGCCATCCGTTAACGGTGACTTGTGTTGCCTTCAACAGTCGCCATTACTTGACTGTTTTGAATAACAAATGTTGTTGTCGTCATCTGACACTGAGATGTTTAAGTTATTGTCCGGCATTGGTAGACGCTAGGGTTGTTCTAACCATTAGGCTTTTACCACCTGCCTTTGTGAGCAAGTAGGTCATTGAGTTCAACATTTTGCTGACACTGCAGTCGCACTCGCTCTCTCTCTGTCTGAAATACGCTAATCAACGTTTGCGTGTTGTTTTTCGGGCAAACTGACATGTCAAATACTTACAAGTAAAACAGAACCATCGCTACTACAGAAATCAACATCCATACAGATACTTGAAAGCCAAACAACTCCATGATTTAGTCGATCTCACACAACAAATCACTGCGTACTGTTCACTGTGACTTACGTAAATGTTAATCAGCTCCCTTGGTTTTAAATACTATTATCGTAAGTGCGCGCGCATCACTTCGAGGTCCCTTACTTACTTTATGCAAAGAATATGAATGACTCAATCCAGAAAAAATATAGGTGACAGAAACTTTAAACGCGACCCTAATGGAAATAAGTAGTGTAAGTTTTGACTGCCGGCATGGTATAATCTGATATCCGTCATACTTACTTGATAAATGTTACGATACTGATATAAGTGATACTGTCATTACGATATCTGATAAATTAATGCCAAAAAAAACTGCGTAATTGTACGGAATATCTTTGCCAAGAATTTACCATACGGAAGAACCTTTTAAGAAAGATATGTATATGCATTAACGTCTGGACGTATCATACAAACACTATTACCAAGATAACGGAAACCCCAACTCTTACAAAATATTTGTTTCTTACAAGTTAATCAAAATATGCTTGAAAACGTGAGAATGCTGCATGTAATCACATCGGGGGAACTTAAAACCAAGCATAGACGAGTTCGGCGAGCTCATTAACATATCCTATACAATACTAAAAGACTCCAAATGGGGACTGACAGAACGTCATCGGCATCTCAACTAAACCATACACCCTAAAGAAAAACTAAACTTTCTCTGGAGTCTATGAATAAACCAACAGGTGAACAAAAACGGATACACTGAAATAACAGGAAACAAGGCGAATTTGAAACTTAAGTTGTCAGAAAGTACGGATGTCAAAAGCGCGATCGTCAGCTCCCGCGGACTCACCTTACATGTAAACGAATGAACGAATGTACTGATGTCATATTTCAAATCGTCCTGGTGCTTTTTTGGCAATGGCGAATGAATTCGAATATGCGTGGCTTCGATAGTTTTGATCAAGTAAACTCATTGTTCAATATCGAAACGAATTACTTCTAATCTTGTCTTTAAGAGTGTGTGATCAGAAAAATTGAAATTATTGTCATACTTTTTAATGATGAAGGGTTTTCTAAAATTAGGCATATCGGAATGGTAAAAATTAAAGAATCGAATTTGTTTACAAAAAGTCACCGTCAATTCATTTAAAGTCCATGCAGCGAATGAAATACCCATATACTCATTGTACACACGGTAGAGATTATGTAAAGAAAAGAAACAATGTGTGAGTATTACGGCGTAATTTATTATTTACCAAATTTGCAATTATTATGTCAAACATTTCATAGATAAAGTTTTGATCTGTAAAATAATACAATTTTCTACAATTGTCAATTTTGTCAAACTTTTACATTGATGTAATGTCTAGTACTTTAAAAACATAATTCTTTTGTTTGCAGTGACTAGCCTCAATTTTTTACCATTACGTAAAATGTATCCAGGACTTTAAAATTGCACAATCTCTTATGTTCGCTTTTTGGGGCGCTATGTATGTTCTACCTTCATTTCAGTGTAGAAGCAAATCGCAATATTTCATAATGACCATGTTCCAATAAAGTTTCAACACATTTACTACGTTTCTAATGTTACAGCTACGTTTTCAATGTATTTAAATATTTATAGTGCATATTTTTATCCCAGCAATGTCATCATTTTTCGGTATGAATAAAGCAATTTCCGATATTCTCCATTACTTTAATTTCAAGAAACAATTAAAGGTAATATTGGAAAGTATATGCTCTGAGACCTGTATAGACAATAGTATACTGACATTTGAAGGTACGAATTTTTCAGCAATAATTGATGACAACAACATTATTGAGATTTAGGAAATACTACGTGGATATAGTTCTATCATCATTGTAATAAACTATTGGCTGCTTAATACGAGT
>LD348738.1:76116-123416 GCA_001465055.1 Ptychodera flava | reverse complement strand
AAGACGAATGCAAGTGCTAAACTTTCTAAAATAATGACTGGGATATGTGGATTCATCACATGCATAGATAAACTGACACGGACAAGAAATCACAGTGGATAAATTGATCAACGTGTTACCAATACTTTATTTCGATAAGTAATGCAGTTCAATTGTAAACATTTCTGTTAACATGACGAAACAGAGTACAGTGCATCTTTCAGCTCACTTGAATAGTTATAACCATATCCCGACGCTTTTCGTGATGTAAGTCAACATGATTTCCTTCTTATCATCTACAGTGATATATGGAAATGTATAGATGACTTACCTTCTGAGAAGAATGTCTTTGCGTAAAGATTTAAATCCAAGTAACGATAGTAAAATTCTGTGCAGAGTCTATTTGGTAATAATGATTGGTATTTAGTAAATTTAAGCGTGAAGATCGTTTGCATTATTTTGCTTGATTATTGAGCGTCTCTTAATGTCGTCATGTAAAAGTATCAGTTATATTTTCAGTTATATTAGTTTCTAATACCATGGCTTCATTTTAAGTGTATTCACACATACGCATGATGTTCTATAATGTTCGTATGTTCTATCACAGCAAACTCACTCTTCGGCATGGATAAAATTAATTTGCCAATGCTCTTCATTAAATGAATTCTATGAAACAATTCAGCGTTACAATAAAAAGTATGTAATCCGCATACTTATATGGACAACATTATACTGACAATTGAAGATAGTAATTATTTTGCAATAATTGATGACAACAATGTTATTGCTATTCAAGAAATAATATGTGCACAGAGCACGTTTATTATTGGAATATAATATTTGCCACTTAATATGTTCTTTTAAAGGGAAACAGTCGTCGGAACTGCGCCCATAGGTCGTATGGGACCCACGCGACCGATGGAAACACTGTATCCAAGGTACGGTGGTGATTGATGAAAGTTACAGGAAGTCTGTCATAATCTACATCGTGTGGTTTAAATGTTGCAGCTAAAGGATGAGGTGCATCAAGATATCGTGCACGAAACACATTGTTTGTAAACAAAAAACTCGCACAGGTGCAGTTCCGATAACGGTTTCCCTTTAAAAGCTCAGTATAATCCTGAATATCGAAGCCTCTTCATTGTTCGCGAATCAAGATTTCGCTTTTCGTATAATATAGGAGTTGCATACCAGATACCAGGTTGCAACGCGTTTATTGAGTCGCATCCTTCAACCATTTAAGTGATGTACATAATATAATAATAGTCTTTACTTTCTTGCCTTTACGTTGAGTTTAACACCATTTGGTGGCGTTAGAAAGCCAGACTTGCCGAGCTTTGGGGGTATCTGATAAAGAAATTAGAAAAATTCATGAAACTTCAAAGGCATCTAGAGAAAGTTCATGTCCATAGTACTAATATTAACAAGAGTAAATCATCATCATTCATTATTCTTCTCCCAAATACTTAAACTTACTCAAATCTTGCATAAAATGAACGTTTGTGCACATGCTTAAATTACTAAATTATACCCCACCCCCCTCCCCCAAATTCGTTATGTGGCGTATGTCATATCATTTACTCAATATGCTTGTTCGTACAAACGTCAGGTCTTAACTATTCATACCTCAGTCTCGGCGCAGGGCTCAAAGGTGAAGTGCTGGAAAATACGGACTAGGCCAATCTTAATTTCCAACAAGGCAAATCTCATTCCGATACAGTTACGGGGACCAGCTCCAAATGGCAGCCATGCGTAAGGATGACGTTTCTCTTTTTCTTCTTTAGTAAATCTAAAGATAAGTCATAATGTTTTGCAATTAATGTGCACCTTTATGTGTGTGCAATATCATATTTAACCATTAGTGTGTATCATACGATTGCTTTTATTGTCTTTTGCATTGGGATAAATCTTCTCTATCGCAAAATAATTTATACAGGTTCATTATAACAATTTGTACATTGTCATTAAAGAGTGTCGGATAACTTGAAAAATATTGCCATCTTCACAGCAACAATTGCTGGAAAATATTTTTGAAAACCAGTCAGGCATGAGGTAGTATTTTATAGCTCAGAGTTGACATTAGAAATGTGTGGCAGAGCACTTCTTGTGATATGACAAGTCAACCACCTACCTTTCAGGGATGAATTTGTCAGGTTCAGGGTATATCTTTGGATCATGATGGATTACATAGACCGCCACTGAAATAAACATCCCCTTTGGAATGTGAATCCCAGAGATTGTGACATCCTCATTACACACTCGATCAAACCTGTTAAAAATAAACCATTATTTTAGCATTATCAGTATAAGTAAAATCTTCCAAACAAGGCAACATGTATTATTACGAAATTAGACTACACTCAGAAACGACGGTAAGGCATTTACATCCTGAGGTTTTTCCGATAGCAAGCATTGACAGTCACTCCAGGCACAATGTTATATACAATAAGTGCGCTTCTATCCAGGCTATAAATCCGTCATTATCGCAATGACGACGACCACCACCACCACCATCAACATGACGACGACGACGACGACGAAGATGAAGATGATGATAATGTTGATGATAATGATGACCACGAATGTTTATGATCGTTATGATAATAATAATAATAATTAATTTCATCATATTTCTTGTCGTAATCACCATCATTAACATTAATATATTGTTGTTATTGTTCAGCATAAAAGGTATATATTCCATCGTCATGGTCGTGCCATATGCGCTCATGCCAATAATGCAATACGGTCGTTATTATTTACACCGGCTCAAGGCAAAATTTTTATGTTTTCGAGCGTATTTTATACTCGCTCTTAGCATGACGAAAATCTATGGATTACTGGCCGCTTGCACTGGATCATAGGTTGTGTTGTTTGTTGATTGTGCTGACGTTGTTGTTGATTTACCTTATGCCGCTTTTACAGACAAATGGCAGTCTAGGCCTAGATGTTGGCAGTCGCATTTCAAAGGTTTCGCACATGTTTAATGATAAATGTTTTTTCTAACCTTACGAGGGACGGATACATCCTGAGAGTTTCACAAACAACCATATCCAGGTACGGCATCTTTGACACAGCCTCGTAAGTAACTTCGTCATAGTTTGCCATTACGTCATCGATTTCAGCGCACAATTTGTCTTGCACATCGGGATTGATTGCCATGGAGTAAGCGAGGAAACCCATCATTGTACTCGTTGTCTCATAACCAGCCACGAAGAATATCATTGACTTAAAAAATAATAATAGATTGTCATGTGACCATGACTTTCGCTAAATTTATGTGTACGAAAGAGTATTTATTCCTAGTTGGTTTTGTCAAAAGATCAGTTTTACTATTGAAACCTGATGATTTTAAGCTTAATAAATAATTGAATCAGCACAAGAACGGAAATAAATGAAAAAAGGGATGACATTTACTTCAGATGTATATTATAGAAATAACGGGCTACGCGCTGACCATTAACGTTTATTTATTGGCAAAGGCTAGGGCAAAGCCACAAATTACGGGCGAGGCTTGCCGAGCCCATTATTTTGGCTTACCTCGAGCCCACGCCCATAAATAAACGTTAATGGTCAGGGCGGAGTCTTTTATTTCCATTAAATTATCAACGAACCCAAGAAAACCGTCAAAATTTGCGAAAATTTCCAAAGCGTTTGGCAAATTCGAAGATGTTTTCAGAAAAAAGTCTCTCAACTTGGCCCACGAGTGCTCCATTATAATTTGTGATTTATTATGATTTACTTTTCAGCTTTACAGTTACGATACTTTGTGTTGTTAATCTTATTATTCATATTCACGGGCATGTAAACAAACCATTATTGTGTATTTGTGGTCAGTCACGTGGTTCAGCTCGACCAATCAAAATGCGGCTGGCAGGGCATAGTAATATAATTAAACTTTATCAATAATTGCAAGTAAAAATAATTACAAAATCAGATCATTGTGAATCTCGTTTTCAAGACCACAGTCTGCAAAAAACTGAAGATATCAGTTATGCACAAGTTGACATCCGCATCATGTGTTTCTGAAACACAAGTGCAGGCAGAATCCGTTTGGAAGAAATCAATACAATATTAAATAAATGAAGACATGTAAACCCGACGAAAACATTTCCACATTCTTCCTCGTTTGTGTAAAAATATATGTGATTATCAACAAAAATGTATACACTCTTAAAGATATGATTGTGGGACACCACTCTTTAGGAAGATGTACCTGCCTTTCAGTCTTCTTACCTGCGCCAGGAGCTCATCATTTGTAAAACCTTTATGGAAATCATGTGTGTCTGATTTTCCATCTTTCACAAGTTGAACTCCATTCTCATCTTCGTCTGCTTCATTGTCTTTGATGTATTGATCATATACTTCACGGGCGTCCAGCATATGCTGCAAGAAGTCGACTTTCTAGTAAAAAGCAGATGTGCATGAATAGTAAACTTATCAAAAGTAAAACATAAATGCTAACACAACATGTATGGTTCGCTTTCCTCGTATGTGAAACTATTTGATTTCTGCCTTTCCGGTCAGGTAGGAAACTATAAAAATATCAAATATCTTCACGTGACATACATATACCAGATATAGTAGTTTTAAAACTTGGCTAATCAGCGTACACTAATCTAAGCTCAAGTTTGGTAGCTACCTACGTTAAAAACTCTAAATATGCACAAAATAAACACTTCTTTAAAATTCGGAGCACGGATAATCCGAACAGTAGGTATAAAGAAACGTTTACATTAATTTCGTGATAAAAAGCAATAGAAAATAGGGTTTAAGCGAGGCGGCTGTCTCATACGGACCGCCATCTTTGTTATTGTTGTCGCTTGCAACAGCCTACATGTAGATAGAGGTCATAGCAGGGGTCATAGCCTCATTGTGATGAAAGATTCACTGTATATAGTGCAAATTATGATGTAATATATTTGGTAAGTTCCCGAACTGTCTGTCCTATTCTCATATATTGACAATTGGTTTTCGATTTCATTGTAGATTCTAAATTCATTCGTACGTTGTTACATTGTTTCAACTAACAAATGCTACTTATTCACAGAAGTCACATTTTGCTAAAAGTTCTATCGAAATCTATACAACAAATTTATCAAGTTGAACTCAAAATATGAAAGCAATGTGTAACGAAGATTTTGATTTCCCTACCTTCTCAGAGGGGTCTTGTTTTTTCCGCATTTCGACTGTTGTTTCAGTTAAATTTACTAAGTAATTGATTATTCTTTGTGGAACAAGTCCAATATTCAACCAGTTCAGGATTGGTATCATAAATGGAAAAAGGACTGTCGTTGCATTGAGATGTAAAATAAAAGATTGGTTGGATAGTATCAACACAACGCAGGATTAAGGAGTTGTTATTCAAGATACACTGTCATTTTTAATAGTTGATGCCCCTTGACCATGTTTGATCGGTTTCATGTTTACCAAAATTTTTCAACGAGTTAAAGGTGAATAAATGACAAATCTAGGCATGATTTTTTCAGACAACAGGACGAAAACGGAAAGTCGTTTGATACCATTTTATCTTGGAGTCGGATTCACCAGAATCTATGCAAATGCGTGCTGAATAGACACTTATCCATAACGACATTGGGAAAAAACTCTAACAAGTAACACACGCTCGTGTATTTTAAATTTCGCTCATGTAATTTTAGCGGAGTCGTTTACGTTAAAGTGTCATTAAAACAGAAAAATGATGCAAAGATTACGTTTTATAGGTATATTTTCTTGAATTATTGGTAGGTGTATCTGTGCTACAATATATTTTTATTCTGTCCCTCTGAAAATCGCATTTTGACTGTGATGACTCAGCGAAAATTGAATTAACGAAACCCAAAATACATTAGAGGTGTTCAAGTGTATTTTAAAAAGCAATTAAAGTTATTATTCTAGACTATGAACACCGTGAAGGCAAAAGTTTCTTCGCAATCAAAACTAGCGCTATTTCGATTATGATATTTTATATCATTCTTTATTTAAATTATGATTTTTGTATGATTGCTCAAACTAGCTTTATATGTTATGATCATTCCTAAACCACGACACACACACTTAGCAATATCGTTTGAAAGAAAACTACTTACAAAGAGCCATTAACACCGGACTAAAAAAGTCAAAGGAGAAGGCTTCCTTGACATTCTTGACAAAGGGGTGGCCAGGTTGCTCTTGTGAGTTCACATCCACACCAAATCCTGCACTGCTGATGCTATCAACCACATAGCCACCAAAGACGCTGAGGAAATAAACAAAGACAAGTTCAGGTCAGCTGTTTTGCTAAATGTGCAGTTATCCTTTCATCAAAGGAAATACATGTATCAGAACCAGACTCATGGATCACTGAGTTTCCTTGTTTCGTATGATGGAAATATGTACGTCGAAACAAACCTGTTCTACGGTGCAGCTTCAAAATTGTTTTTCAGGCGAAATTCAGAAATATGAAAACGGTTGTACAGGAACTATATTCCATTAAGCCTTTCATAGATAATGACTTACTCTTTGCATTGCACTGGCTTTCCTTCTTTGCTGTGTTTACCAAGAATTCTTACCATGGCGTCCGCAGCTCTATTAACGATGGGAGTCATCTGTGAAGATACAATATGATATTGTTCGATACGGTTGTATACATGAAACTTCCTCAATTTTTCTCTAACTCGAGACATAGACAAAAAGCAGGGTTTAATTCATGAATGTGATTTTCTTAGCGTGTCCTCTCCATCGCGATGCTTCGATCGCGCTATTAGTTTTTAGTTTTCAGACTAATAGGTTGACACATTGATGCATGTATTATCATTTATGTTTTATTGTGATTTGAACATCTTTATTTTTGCAAAATAGCCGCTTCTTTATTGCGTATGATACCCCTGAAGAAACAGTCCGCTAATTAAGTAGAAGCTATAAACATTTAAGTATCAAAAGTATCAACAAAATGTAGATGGAAACCTGAAACAATTACTTATTGATATTATTTTCTGATAAATGTTGTTAATTTGAATCCGTATTCCGGCTTTACTAAAGGAAAACAATTTACCTGTCAACAATAACAACGCAACTTACACTTTGACAACCTAGGTGACTTGACAAGCTGGATAGCGCGTGCCTTACCATGCTTTCGGAGAAGTACAAAGTGCTTTGGTTGCCATTAGAAACAAAACTAGTGAGAAATATATTATCAGTAACAGCTACTGCATGTACTGATTGTTCACTATTCCTTTGACGTATGTCACCAGGCGTGAAGCTAGAAAGAAACGGGACGTTATCTCACAGTTCTAATTTTCGATCCGGTGAAAGCTGGTGTGAGAGTGTTTCTCTTGTTTTTCCAATTTTGATCAACGAGGAGCGTCAGCGCATGGTTGAAGGGTCTACTTTCCAGTAGAAGAGGCTGTGAAAAGATGAAGGCACAGATAATGAGTAAAATCGTTGTCATTTTATTGCAGGCATATCAATACAAAGTTATATTAAGTCCACAATTACAGAAAAAAGTTTGTTTACCTCAATGCTGACGTTAATTTGCATATATAAAGGTTGTTATAATTTCATGTCGTCGTAATTAGTCATGATATTGTTATCGTAATGCCATAATGTTTATATTGATTTAGAATCGATTCTATTCTCTATTGCACAATCGTTAGAACACTTCGATGGCCAAAGTGTGCGACTTTAAAGGTCATGTGCACTTTACATGACCCTTTATAAATGTTTCAGTTAGAGTGTCCATTGTCTAAAATGTGACATTCCTCTGTAAGTACGCCATCTCAGAACATTTTTGTCATCTTGATGTATGCCAGACGTAAGAGGTAATTTAAACCATTGGAAAAAACTGATAAAATAGAGGTTCAAGAATATTTCGCTGTAATATTAATGTACTCACTCTTCTGTTGTAAAACGAGGTGAAGTGCTTGACGCAAATCGGCATACACATCTCAGGACTTACCACTTCAAGCACTGGTTGACGCCCTTCGAAAATCCTGGAAAAAGAATTTAAACTACGTAAATAAGGTTATTACAAGTCATATTGGCAAGAACCTTACAAAAATGAATAAAAATAACAGCTACAAGGACTTTTTATAGCTTGCACATTATGGACGACCGACTAATATTGCTTCCTTGTTGACATGTATGAACATGAACTTAAAATAATATTCCAGACGCCTTAATTTTTTTTTATTCGCCTATTACAAAGTTATTCATTGTAAAATGTGGTTTCGTCATCTTGGAGCTGAGGTAGTTCTGATGTTCAGCAGTCTACGTATCGAGGATTTGCAGTGGAATACGTTAGTTTGAAGGAACAAGGCTTGAATATTTGATGCCACATTCCAATCATAACTATTTTTGAAAATTTAGTTTTCCCAGTTTCCGTTTGTAAGCTGTGGGCCTTTGCAAAATTAACATCTTGGAGAAAATTTAGCCTAGAACGGTATCAAAACATGAATTTTGCTGTTGCATGTGTCCCTGGTACCTAATTTGATGATGTCGAAAATCATACGTATATGATATCAGCATCACAGATAGTATCAAAGAATTATAAGCCTAATAAGGTTAGTCCAAAGGAACCACAACGATTTAATCGTTGATAGTACGTTGAAATGGCATCTAGTTTTAGGTTTGAAAATGTTGTTCCAAAAAATCATAAATTAAAAGCATTTTGATTGCTGCGAAAAAGATATAGTCCGTATTTCAAATATACCGCATATCAACGATGATCATTAATACAGGGATATCAAAATTTGACATGAAATTTCTAATATTATTTTCATTCTTGTTAAATTGAGTCTAAAACATTATTATGTTCGTCCTCGGTCCCACGTGACAGGAGAACCATTGTTAATTTTACGTCCATAGCATCGAACTATAGAGAAATATCTTTCTTGAACTTTTCTTTTTTGGTTTCCCTAAACTTTCTGCATTGAATCCATAAAGTGTAATTTAATGCCAAGTATTTGGCATATCAATATAACCTATATGAGTATAATCTACATTGTTATTGTTGACAGTTGTATTCAAGTCCAGACTATAATTCATTTGTAAACAATAATCACTACACACATACAAGCTTTGTTGACAAAAATAATACTCGAAATTTCAGCATGACAGATGGATTAGGGTCAGACACGGTACTTGATGTACAGAAGCAGAATACTGAAAAACTTGCCACAAGTGACAGCTTATGTCCCTTAAAGCCTGCGTCATTTTGTGTTCTTATTGACATTCTTGTCAATTTGACTTTGAACTTTAACCTTCCAATATGCGGTATATTCGATGACCGAGTAGAACATAATGCGGAATTCCGACTCATGTAAACAGCCAATCAGATGATAGGAGAATAAAAATACATCGAAATGATATTTACGGCAGCCTTGACCATCCCTTTCGATAATGCTGCAATCGAAGAGTGTCAGAGTTTTACTTGTGATGCTAATACCTTGAAACACCTGAACATACATAATATTATGATTTGCAGTACCATCAAAATGGATACCATGGAAATACGCCCGAGCAAAATTGATTTTTCTTTATTTTTGTTGTCAAAAATATACGACTTTAAGTTTTGCAACCATTCAGACCTCACGAACAGAATTTAATGGTGGTTAATTTTCAGACTTGAAAATAGTTGTGATTGCAATGGGGTCTTACAATTGACCTAATTGCTCTTAATCTGTGTGTTAAGGTATAAAATAACGGTATCCTAGAAATTAAGAATTTTTTCGACTTTACATGTGCATCTATCACTTACCCGAAGACTTTGCCGTATTTTTTGTACCACTCCATTTCTTTGTATTGGACACCCTACAAATACATGCATATAATGAAGTCTAACGCTTGTATCAAATTAGTTCGAACCTCTTGGTAACGTTTAAATGCCACTAAACGATATCAGTAAAGTGATCTAATTCCTAAAAGGGAACTTTAGACTTTTAAAACGATGCATTCAGTCATGACGCATATAGCTTGTGTCCGTACCCCTTTCGAGTTAAACTGAAGGTAGAACTTTGAGACGTTATCACAAGTTTACGTTTGCTTTTCGTAATTAATAAACAAAGGAAAACTGTTGACAACTTAAACATGCAATATCATCTTGTTTTTAATGCATCACCATTGTACATTTTTGTGAATTTCCAAAATGCCACCTATATTGGTGAGGTATGAAGATATACACCAACTCTTGACTAAAATCTATTGTCATATGAACGTCGTCTGAACGTTGTCAAGCATTGATGCAGTATACGTGCGCACATGAGGGATTCGATTTTGTTGTACCCGTAGAATAAAACCCTTCATTTCAAAGGATCCCATAAAGCTAGAACTCATACACACAATAATAAATAGATAGAAAATCTTACGCTCAAACAGAGAAATAGAAAGATGGAGGGACGCTTAGAAAATATAGAACGGCACATGACCAAGGAGAGATAGAAAAGACTGATGTCTAAACCAACTGGTATTGCCAGTCATTCGGCAGGGTATAAAATGATCTATGTAGCTATACAAACAAAGACAGGAATACATAAAGACGGAGAAAGATAGAAAGCAAGGTGTGTAGATATACAAATAAATTGACTGACTTTTACGTAGACAGGTCTTCTAAACTTACTGAGCTCAATTGAAGGAAGTTCCCTACAAGAGGCCACGGTGTGGGTCCAGGAATTCCCAAGTTTCGGAATGTGGAAAAATGCCATGTTGCATACCTATGATAGAAGTGACAACAACCTGTTAGCGTTTGGTTGTTTACCTCTTCAATTAGCAGATGTAGTATTGACATGACATACATTTCAGTGAATGCCTAAATTAGCATCACAAAGGAAGTTTTACCTGAAGAAACTATGGCAATCACAACATAAATTTTGCTATGTTGTGCAGTGCATGGAATCACATTAGCAAATATATCTCCATTATTTTAATTTGTTGATTGCAAATTATTTTTGCCGAAAACAAGTTTCTAGAAATTCTGTTCCAAACTTGCAAACTTAATATCGAACAGAAGTCGTTGACTTCTCTAAATCCGATGACGACAATAGTAACGTCGTGATACAGTTTCACATTCACACAACACGATGTAAGTTAAATCGAAGTCCTATAACTTTCTCTATATTACGTAAAGTTAAGATTCTTTTCTCTTTTTTTTCTTTTTTCTTTGCCTTTTTGAAAACTTTTTACTTACAAATTCAATATTTCAAAAACTGAAATAAGAAACAGGCAAACGTGGCACCAGAAAATTGGTATGTAGCTGCTGCTTCTGTTGCAGTACCGGAAGAGCAAACACTGCCCGGACATGGTTATAGTTAGCAAAGAGGATACGAGGAATCTTGCCCCGAATTTTTGACACTTCATAGTCGACCTTGGATTTCCTCGCTCCAAAATGGGTCACCGACGCTTTCACGTTACGTATTTTCCAACCATCTAGTCTCATTACCTTACCTTAAAAATCCTTAACCTTATTGTTAGATTCCTATTATTTGTTTCATCGAACAACACTTATAATTCCCGAGTTTAGATGAGAAACCTGAAGAATATACGAGTTTCACTGATGTAGAATGCTGTGATTTGACATCAATTTTTCTAAAACGCGGTACGGACTACCCTTCTCTACACTTCTGAGAAAGAGCCATCCGTTAACCAGGGCTTTCATTAAATTTTTGATCAATGGCGAAAAAGAAATATCAACAGGCTTGTGTTGCGGTGACCTACAGTCACTGCTGCATCGGCAGGGGGATGAGCTCGAAAAGGGCTTTTGGGAAATGTGCCCTGGCCTCTTGAAAGGGGGTCCTTGAGATTTTACGGTTTTTAGAGGCTATTGTGAACCCTTCTGTACACGTTTTGAAACACTTTTAAGGATTTTCATAGGTAATTTGTCAAATTTTAAAGTAATTTTGAAACTTTCTGATTGGTGGTAAGTTTTAGAAGCTATCTAAACTGTACATTTAGTGCAATCCAAAAGCTCTGTAGTTGAAAGTGAGTTAGTAAAATCAGTGAAGTTGCTCTTGCTGCCTGATTGCAATACAGATTACATTGATTTTAATACTTAGCCAGCCACACATTACACACAGGAATACATTCACAAAAAGATATTTAATCAGTGTTTAACTTAATTTTTCTTTCTTTCCTGTTATTGTATTAAATCATAAATTGTTATCATAATCATTAAAATCGTTTCCAATTTCTTCATGTATCAGCCGTAAGTTTTTTTCTAGAGCAGTTATTTCCTACTTCAATTTCGTTACTTAGTTTACGCTTTGGATTCCTACATCTGAAATACCTCTGATACTAAAAAAAATAAAATTTAGTACAAAATACACATAATTGAGCGTACTCATACTTTATTGATTTCTTCATAAAACCGGCTAGATACTACAAATAACGGCATACGAAATCAAATCATGTACGGCCAATGAAGATCGGCTTTGCTCGTTCACGTATTATCATAACAGAATTGACGCTGTACCGGCAATGTATACGATGCATATGGACACATGCGTAACAATAGCATGGGTATCGACTTGTCTGTTCTCCTTGGCAGACCGCAGTTAGGCGAAAATTCATGACTCGAACAAACTAAAAAGAAACATCCTTTCTCTCTGCTTTGATTGCTTTTTCGAACCAAAAAATATCATTTGGTGGTGGCATTTATCTCTTGCTTACACAGGATCGGTGACGGTACGAACTTAACGATGCCTTTGAGAAAGACACTATAGTTGACTGCGTGTAAAATTTAAGCGAATCAGAGCAGCTGATACATGTCGGGATGTAAACGAACAAATCACAGAAAACAATACATGAATTGTAAAGCTGATGATTGGATATATAGAGAACAAGCATCAGACGCCGAGTTTAGCCAGGAGTTCAGCGATAAACCCGGTAGTAACTTAGTGAGAATAGAGTATGTCATCTACTCGTACCGTTCATCGCGTTTGTTACGTTTTCTTTTCAATTTTTTTGAAAGATTATAGCCTTATCATTTATGAAAGTGGGTAAAAGAAGCAATCTGGGCCTAATTTCAACCGGCTGTCGTCCTGCTTTCAGGAGGTGAAAAATCGCCCTGTACGGTTAACTTGTGTTGCCTTCAACAGTCGTCATTACTTGACTGTTTCGAATAACACATATTGTTGTCGTCATCTGACACAGAGCTATTTTAAACGTATTGTTTTATTGTTTATTGTTGTTTTATGGGTAGACGCTAGGGTTGTTCTAACCACCAGGCTTATACCATCTGCCTTTGTGAGTAACTGGAGTAAGTACTAGTAGGTCATTGGGTTCAACATTTTGCTGACACTGCAGTCGCACTCGCTCTCTCTGTCCGAGAGACGCTAATCGACTTTTGTCTGTTGTTTTCCAACAAAATGTTATGTCAAATACTTACAAGTAAAACAGGACCAGTGCCATTGCACAAAGCAGCATCGAGGCGGATACTTCCATGCCAAACAACTCCATGATTCAGTCGATCTCTCGCCAGAAATCACTGTGTAATGTTCACTGCGACTTACGTCAATGTTAATCAGCTCCTTTGGTTTTAAATACTAATATCGTAAAGTGCGCGCGCATCACTTAGGGGTCCCTTATCTTTTCGTGCAGAACATATGAATGACTCAATCGAGAAATATATGTGACTTAACGCGGCCCCTTTTATGGTGCCTGATAATGGAAATAAGAAGTACAAGTTTTGACTGCCGGCACGATATAATTTGATGTCCGTCATACTTATTAGATAATACGGTGGTTTCAATCGCTTCAAACTCACAACGTACGGTATCCAGTCACCTAGCGTAGAAAGGCAAAGACAAAAGCGCTTCCGATACTGTCATTACGATACCTGATAATTAAATGCTAAGAAAATGTGTAGTTGTACGGAATTTCTATGCCACGCGGCAGAACCTTGTTAAGAAAGATACGTATATGCATCAACATCTATCATACAAACACTATTACCATGATAGCGCAAACGTCAACGCTTAAAATTTTTCTTTGCTCTTACAAGTAACCAAAAACATGCTTGAAAACGTGAGGACGCTGCATATAATCACATCGGGGAACTTAAAGCCAAGCATAAGACGAGTTCGGCGAGCTCATTAATATACCCTACACAAAACCGTGAGACTCCAAATGGGGGCTGACAGAATGTCATCAGCACCTCAAATAAACCATATACCTTAGAGAAAAAACTATAAACTTTCTCTAGAGTCTATATATGAATAACCGTTAGGTGAACAATAAATAACCAATATACGCAAATAACTGGAAAATCGCACATTTGGAACTTACATCGTGAGTTCTCATAGACTCCACTGAACCTGAAAACGAAACAGGTAGAGTTTTTCATTACATGCCTCAAATTTGGAGCAAATCAGTGCACTGATTTGAAAAGGAACGTCCGGGGAGTTGGCCGGCCGGTGAACGATATACTGACCGGTTGCCATGGTTACACGGTCCAGTGAAGCCCTTCGGCGTTTTTGACGTCAAAGTAGACGCTTAACGCTAGATGTAAAATTATATTAATGCGCGCACAAAATATTTTTACTTTCGTTAAAATATGTTGGATGCTTGTCGATAACGGTAAAATTGTTTGAAAATGCCCTGCGTGTAACTAAATGTCATTTAGCATTAACTGTGAAGAGGCATGTAATAAAAATATTATTGTCTGAATACATGGGTCTATGTGCCCTCGCAGCAATTTGCCCTCCTGGCGTCAGGCAAATTGTCACCTGCTCTCGGGCACACAAACCCATGTATTCAGGCAAAGTGTGAATGAACGAACGAACCGATGACAGATTTCAAATCGCCCCGGTGCTTTTTTGTAATGGCTAACGGATTCTAATATGCGCCGCTTTGATAGTTTTGATCAAGCAAACTCATTGTTCAGTGTCGAAGCGAATACTTTCTAATCTTGTTTCTAAGGGTGTGTGATCAGAAAAATTGAAACTATTGTCATACATTTCATGATGAAGGGTTTTCTAAAATCAGGCATATCGGAATGGAAAAATTGAAGAAAAAGGCTCAAGGAACCGAATTTGTAATATAAAGTCACCGGTTCATTTCAAGTCCGTGCAGTGGATGAAATGCCCATATACTCATTGTACGCACGGTAAAGATTATTTAAATACAAGAAGCAATGTGTGAATAAACGGCGTAATTTATTATTTACCAAATTTGCCATTATTATATCAAACATTTCATAGATGAAGTTTTGATCGGTAAAATAATACAATCCTCTACAATTGTCAATTTTGTCAAACTTTACAAGTTCTAAGTAATGTCTAGTACTTTAAAAACATAATTGTTTTGTAAATGTCACTAGGCTCAATTTTTTTAGCATTACTTGAAATGTATCAAGGACTTTGAAATTGCACAATCTCTTATGATCGCTTTTTGAGGCGCTCATCAGCGGCCATTATACATCGTCCAAGCTGAAATTCGATTATCTCAAGTCGGCCCAGACTGACAGATTTAGGCGAAAACTTTACAATAAAATGTTAAATCAATTTAATTTTGACAAAGGATTTTAGGCTTAACAAATTGCCGAAGGCATCACTTTTACCACTGCAGAGTATTTATATGTCGACCGTGAAAGGTAGCGTCGAACAACTGCGCAATACATAATCATTTTTTCGTCGCGTACAGTTCAACTACAGTGGACTTTGATCGAGTGTCCGTTTTGCCTTGCAGAGCTCGACAAGTCTACATGTTGCTTATCATTAGAAAAGTAAACATTTGCAACAAATTGAGTCTTTGATGTTAGATTATACAGCGCTCGGCGAACGTTACCCATGTCTAGTCTACAATCATGACAGTCGTTTCAGCATGCCACTCATGCACAACAAGCTTGACACCGCACTATAGCTATAGCACATCATCAAAGTTTTCTGTCAGCTATTTGTGTACTTTGATTTGGGAAATACAACCCAGACAAAACTCACTGGCATATTTATCGAGTGTCGGATCTATATCTCGAGGAAAGTTCTCAACATCAACCGGACTGACTCTGGGCGTTTTATCATAGTAGAACATTGTATTTCTTCAGAAAGGTAAAGAATATTTTGAAGGCAGAGAGATAGCACCGTTCCCTCCATGCTAACCCGTTGCCGTGTATGATGCCGTCCGGGAAATCAAGTGCCAAAATACAGTGAATTATTTCAGAAACACTGGGTGTGTTATTCAATGGCACAAAATGTACCGTGTTGATTGAATTGAACTTGCATGTGCAAAATCAACACTTTTCTTCAAGTCTATTTTGTAGCTCAGAAAAGTGTCAATTGAGAAAGTTTCATTTAGCTGAGACAAAAGAGAAAGCGGAATTTAAGTTTCATGCAGGAGTGTTTAGCATTTTCTGGTTGACAATATTCAGTGTTGTATCGTGTCAAACTTGTCTATAGAGTAGACTGCACTGGCAATGCTAAAGACTGCATGCTGAAGGAACTGTTGTCGTGATTGCTGACATCGAGAGGAGAAGAAAAGTACTTGATTCTTCATAAAGTTCCCAATTTAAAAGTAAACACCTAAAAAGAAAACTGGTGATGTGCATGTAATGCAGTGTTATGCTTGTTGTGAGTGACATACTGAAACGACTGCAGTGATCGTGACGAGACAGTGTATGGGAAAAGTTTGCCGCGCGCTGTAATCTAACACCAACCAAAGACGAAGACTCAATTTGTTGCAAATGTTTACTTTTCTTATGATAAGCAACATGTAGACTCGTCGAGCTCTGCAAGGCAAACCGGACACTCAATCAAATTCCACTGTAAATATCAACGCAAAGTTTGCGCTCTGAATATATGTATGAACTATGTATGTTCTACCTACAGTTTTTTGTAGGAACAATTCGCAATATTTCATAATGACCATGTTCAAATAAAAGTTTCACCTCATTTACTACGTTTCTGATGATACAACTACGTTTTTAATGTATTCAAATATGTATAGTGCGTATTTTTATCTCAGCAGCCTCATCATTTTTCGGTGCGGATAAAGCAATTTCGGATATTCTCCATTACTTTAATTTCAAGAAACAATTGAAGGTACTATTGAAAAGTATTTGCTCTGAAAACATGTAAAGACAAAAGTATACTGACATTTGAAGGTAGGAATTTTTCAGCAATAATTGATGAAAACAACATTATTGCGATTAAGGAAATACTACGTGTATATAACTCTATCATCATTGGAATACACTATTGGTTGCTTTATATGAAAAAGCTCAGTACAAGTACTAAATATCGAAGCTTCTTCATTTTCGGAAAATCTAGATTCCCTTGTTCTAATACTGTTGGAGTTGCATAACACACACAAAGTTTGCACGTAGGTAATGGGTCACATCCTTTAACCATTTAAGTGATGTCGATAATGAAATAGCTTTCCAGTTCATGTTCTGGCCTTTACGATGAGTTTAACTCCAGCCGGTGGGGTTAGAAATCCCGACTTGCCGACCTTTGGAGGTATCTAGTATAAGGAGAAAAAAAAACATTCCTGGAACTCTAAAGGCATAACAGAAAGTTCATTGTCATACTACTACTTCTACTACTATTAATAACATCAACAACAGTCAGTATTCATCACATACATCATCATTACTATCATCATAATCATCGTCATCATCGTCGTAGTTGTCGTCCATCCATTCATTTATTCGACTCCTAGACTTTAAATCTTTACCAACCTTGCATTAAGTAAACGTTTATGTACATGCTTAAAAATGATTACATCATCCACCTGTCTGTTCTGTAGTATACGTCATGCCATTTACTCAAAATACTTGCTCGTAGAATCATCGGTTCTAAACTGTTCATACCTCAGTCTCGGCGCAAGGTTCAAAGGTGAATCGCTGGAAAATACGGACCAGGCCAATCTTAGCTTCCAGCAAGGCAAATCTCATTCCGATACAGTTACGAGGACCAGCTCCAAATGGCAGCCATGCGTAAGGATGACGTTTCTCTTTTTCTTCTTTGGTAAATCTAAAGAAATATCATATATTTTGCAAATAATGTAGGCATTAAATATGCTTCTAGTATTGGATTTCACCATTATTGTTGCTGCTTGTGTTTTATGGTTATATCTATTGTCCATTGTTTTATCCCACAGAAAGTACAATTAAATTATAGCGATTTGTACATTGTCACTACATACCGTCGGATAATTTGAAAAATATTGAGAACTTCAACGCAACAGATGTTTAAAAGCACATCTGTGAATGCTTGTTACAGAAGTCTCTCATGAGCTCCATGCAGTATTTTGTGACTCAGCGTTGAAATCAGAAATGTGTAGCGATAACATGATATGAAATACTCACTGCCTACCTTTCCGGGATAAATTTCTCAGGTTCAGGGTAGATCTTTGGATCATGGTGGATTACATAGATCGCCACTACAACAAACATTCCCTTCGGAATGTGAATCCCAGAGATTGTGACATCCTCATTACACTCTCTGTCAAATCTGTTTAAGAATTAACCCAATTAGTATTTGCAGTCAGAACTAATTCTCCTAAATAGGTTAACGCATATAATTACGGAATTAGATCACATTCAGAAACGGTGGTGAGGAATTTATATTTTTAGGTTTCTTTCGATATGAGGCATAGCAGCCACTCCAAGTAAATGTCAAATTACAATTACGAACCTTTCTTTCCGATCTAGGATAGAATCCGTAATTATCCCAATGCTGATGATGATTATAAATGTTTATGATCGGTATAATTATGGTAATAACAACAATAATCACCAGCATCATCATCATCATCATTATCATCATTATCATCATCATCGCCATCGTGTCAGAACCATCATCATTTATATTAACATATTTTCTAATGTTGTTATCGTTCAGCATCTCATCGTTTTTGTCGCGCATTATATCAACTGACTTTTTTACTTCTGTGTAGTCGATCCCGATTGCTTTCTAGCTCAAATTAGCTCTCCTGCCCACAATGTTGTGTTTTCGTAGTTATTTACACCAGCTCAAGGCAAAAGTTTCAATGTTAACGTGCGTATTTTACGCTAGCTCTAAACATGCGGAAAATGCCGTATTCAGAGGATCGTACGTTTTTTAATTCATTGTACTGACGTTGTCTTTGCAGCACTTTCAGCCGCCTTTCCAGACAAGTGGCAGTCGAGGCCTAGATGTTGTCAGTCATACTTCAAAGTTTTCCCATATATCAGGTGATAAATGCATTTTCTAACCTTACGAGAGGCGGGTACATTCTGAGAGTTTCACAAACAACCATATCCAGATAAGGCATCTTAGACACAGCGTCGTAGGTAACTTCGTCATAGTTTGCCATAACGTCATCGATTTCAGCGCACAATTTGTCTTGCACGTCTGGATTGGTTGCCATGGAGTAAGCAAGAAAACTCATCATGGTGCTCGTTGTCTCATAACCAGCAACGTAGAATATCAATGACTATAAAAGTAATAATGGATTGTCATGTGACCATGTTTCACATAGTACTAAGACATGAACGATTGAATATTTATATCTAGTTATCTTGTTAATAGATCAGTGTTACGTTTGATTTTACATCTTAAATTTGATAGAATAATGAGCACAATGACAGAAATAAATGACAAGAGAAATAAATGACAAAAGAGAGGAAATTTACTTCAAATTAACATTTGAACATTAACAATAATTGCAAATGAAAATAATGACAATATCGGATCGTTGTGAATCTCGTAATCAAGACTATATTCTATAAAAAACTAGATATCAGTACTCCACAAGTTGACATCAATGATACGTATTTCTAAAACACAAATGTATGAGTGAAAACTTATTCGTAAGAAATTAAATCCAAGTCAATAACTTAAAGGAAATTAGAACATATTAACCTAAAGCATACAGTTCCACATATCTTCTTTTGTCGAAGAATGTATTTTAATATAAACAAATTGATATACACTGTAGAGAGTGTTATCGATGCACACCACTCTTTAGCGCGATGTAATAACTGCTTTCCAGTTTTCTTACCTGTGCCACGAGCTCATCATTTGTAAAACCTTTGTGAAAATCATGTGTGTCCGATTTTCCATCTCTCACAAGTCGAACTCCATTCTCATCATCTTCTGCTTCATTTTCTTTGATGTATTGATCATATACTTCACGGGCGTCCAACATATGCTGCAGAAAGTCGACTTTCTAGTACAAAGAAATGTACAATTATTTTAACTATAGCAAAGTAAAAAATTAATGTGAATACAACATGTTAGGTACGCTTTCTTCGGACATAAAACTCTTCGATTTCATTTCAACGTTTATTTGTCAGTTCGGGAACTTACTAAATATTATAGTAACTATCTTTACATGGGAAATATTTACTTGATATTGTATTTCTTCAAGGCTAATCAGCGTACACTATAGACTCAAGTTTGATGATGATAGTAAATGCATTAAAACCATAAAATGTGCATAACACACCAACTTCTGTAAAATTTGTAGCACGAATGATCCAAACTGTTGGTAAAAGAAAACCACTAAATCAATTATGTGATAAAAATCGACACATGGAGTCGCATTTTAGCTGGGCAACCGTGTCTTACGGACCGCCATCTTGGTTATTGCTCGTTGCTTTCAACAGCCTTGACCGAGGTCAAGTCAGTAATCTTTTACAAGTTCTAGAACTGTCCATCCCGCTTTCCTAAATTGGCTTCCTATATTGGTTTTCAATTTCATTGTATATCCTAAATACAATCTTATGCTTTTACATCGTTTCAAATAGCAAATGCTACTTTCCCACTGATGTCACACGTTCTATCGTAGTGTATCCAATGCTGTTATCTATTCTTCAACAGAGAAATTTTGATTTCCTACCTTCTCTGAAGGATCTTGGTTTTTTCGTATTTCGACTGTTGTTTCAGTTAAATTTACAAAATAATTGATGACTCTTCTTGGGAATATTCCAATATTCAGCCAGTTCAGGATTGGTATCACAAACGGAAAAAGGACTGTGGGATTCAGATGTAAAATAAAAGAGCGGTTGAAGAGTTGACATATATTTAAACAAAACGCAGGATTGCAGATGGGATATTTACAACACACTATAATTTGCATATTTGATGCTCCATGACAATATTTAGTCGACTTTATGATTATCATAATTATTCCATGAGTTAAAGATGCATGAAAGGCAGACATAGGATAATTCCTTCAAACAACATGACAAAAATCGAAAAGTGAGTTGAAACCATTTGATATTGCAGTCGTATTGAACAGATGCGGATGTGTGCGATTAGACACTTTTACATAAGGAACTGGTGAAAATAAAAACTCTAGTTAGTGTATTTCGAAAAAAAATTTAAAAACCCGTAATTTTAGACTATAAATATTCTTTGAAACCTACAGTTATTCCGATTATGATTTGTTATATAATTCTCTGATTAAATTATGATTTTTAAACATTACTCGAACTAGCTGATCCGTCACGATCAATAGCAAAACAAGGCACATACACTTAGCCATGTCATTGGCGGGATAGCTACTTACAAAGAGCCAAAAGCACTGGATTAAAAAAGTCAAAGGCAAAGGCTTCCTTGACATGCTTGACAAAGGGATGGCCAGGTTGCTCTTGTGAGTTCACATCAACACCAAATCCAGCACTGCCAATACTATCAACCACATAGCCACCAAAGACGCTGAGGGAATTAAACAAAGACAAGTTCAGGTCGGCTGGTTGCTAAGTGTGTAATTTTATTTTCATGAAGGAAATACCTGTATGTGATTCACGGATCGTTGAGTTAGCAGGTTTCGAATAATGTATATCGATACGCCTGTCCTTGGTCGTAGCTACGACAATTCGAAGACAAACATGAACGCGGTTGTTGTGAACCGTATTTCATCGGAGTCTTTCGGAGTTAATGACTTACTCTTTGCATTGCACTTGCTTTCCTTCTTTGCTGTGTTTACCAAGAATTCTTATCATGGTCTCCGCAGCCCTATTGACGATGGGAGTCATCTGAGAAGATACAGTATGACATGCTTTGTCACTTGACGTGTACATGAAACTCCCTCTTTATCTTAGTTTGTCGAGGTAAGGACCCTATACGTAATGTTTAATCACAGACTGTGGTTTAATTCATAAAATAATTCATAAAATGAGATTTCCATGGCGTGCCCTCTCCTTTAATTGTGATGTTTAGATCGCGCTCTCTATTTTAAGTCGTCCCACAAATTGGCACATTTCAGCTTGTATTATGTTTTATTGTTGTCTTTGATACGTCTTTATTTTTGCAAAATGGTCTGCGATCCAGTCTTCGACGGAATTAGTAAAGCCTTAACATCTACGTATTACAAGTATTAACAAAATAAAAGAAATCTGATACAGTTACTTTGTAATATTATTTTCTTATAATTTTCGTTAACATAACCTGTGTTATGGTTTTATTAAAGAAAAAAAGTCCTGTCAACAATAACAATAAAGCTTACATGTGTGCATTGTGACTTGACAGGCATGATGATTCGTACGTTTATATGCTTAGGAGTAGCTATAGCACAAAAAACTGTGAATGCTGTACGTTGAAACAAAACTAGTAAAACAGTTATCAAAAGTTACAGCTATGTTGTTCACTTTTTCCTTTGTCGTGTGTCATTAGACGTGAAGCTAGACAGAAACAGGATGTTATCTCACAGTTCTCATTTTCGATCCGCTGAAAGCTGGTGTGAGAGTGTTTCTCTTGTTCTTCCAATTTTGATCAACGAGGACGGACAGAGCATGGTTGAATGGTTTACTTTCCAGTGGAAAAGGCTGTGGAACATCAAAGCATTGATGATGAGTACAATTATTATCATTTCATTGCAAGTATATCAATGCAAGGTCTCAATAAGTACACGCTTACAGTAAGTTTACCTTAATGCAAATATTAATTCAGAATTAATACAATTTGGCTGGCCAGAAAAAATATTTGTGCTTTGCACGATACTAGAATCGTTCCTCTGTAAGCACATCTCAAGATTTTCTTGGCCCTCTAGATAAATCTCAGACAGGAAAAGCCATTAAAAAGCATTGCCATTGCACAGAGCTGATCAAATAGAGGTTAAAGAATTAATATTCGGCTCGAGCATTAATCTACTCACTCTTCTGTTGTAAAACGAGGTGAAGTGCTTGACGCAAACCTGCTTACACATCTCAGGGTCTACCACTTCAAGCACTGCTTGACGACCTTCGTAAATCCTGGGTAAAGAATTTCAAATACGTAATAAGCTTATTGTAAGTCATATTGACAAGAATCTTAAAACATAAATCAACAACAGTAAAGAGGAAATTTATGGTTTGCTCGTTATGGAGGAGCTACGAACATTATATCCTTGCTGACCTGTATGAATGATAACGAAAATAATATTCCTTTTTTGACTCTTTTTGTTTTCTGTAAAGTTAAATTAAACATAGCAAATGCTATCCAAGATGGAGAATCGTCATTTTGGGGCTGACACAATTCCCACGTCAGCGGAATGAATTTTGACAATTTGCAGTCGAAAAAATTTGCTGGAAGGAACAGAGTGATATTAAGATAAGGCCACATTGCAATCATAATTATTTTTCAGTCTGAAAATTAATTTTTGCCAATTTCTGTTTGAAAGTTTTGGATCGTTGCAAAATTATTATAGTAGAGATAATTTGGCCTAGAAAGAAAACAAAACAGTAATGTTGATGTTCCACATGTTTCCATGGTAGCCAATTTGATTGTGTAAAAAGTCATATATAAGTTGTATTAATTCAAGGATATCAAAATCACAGATATCAAAGAATTCTATTCTAGGAACCACAATGGCAGCTATTTTTGGTTTGAAAATCTAGTTCCCAAAAATTATATTTCTAAGCATTTTAATTGTTTCCAAGAAGATATGGGAGACACCATGGGGCAGTAGTTGGGGTACTGATCCCTCTATAAGAGGATGGGGAATTCGAGGCTCAAACAGGATATCAGGCCCTTTAGCAAGGCACTTTACTCCTCATTGCTCTATTGGGCAGTGGTGTCATGGGTACCTCATCCTTTAGTTGGGCGTTTTCAAAGGTGAATCGCTGGAAAATACGGGCCAGATATCAAACTATTACATGAAATATAATGATGTTTTCATTCCTGTTGACATTGGTCTGCGACGATACTCTGTTCATCCTCAGTCCCAAATCAGTCCCCAATCACATGACGGAAGGACTACTATTCGTCATTCGTCCATAAGTCAAACTATCGAAGAATGCCTTTCTTGCTGTCAGTGTGTGTTCTTATAAATATCCTTGTCAAGTTGATATGGAACTTTGAGTTGCCAATGTGCAGCATATTTGATAAATGACCGAAAAAAATTGCGAAATTCAGACCTATCTAAACAGCCAATCAGATGATAGACATATGAAAATATATGTGCATGATATTGACGACAGCCTTGACCCTCCTTTTCAACAATTCTGAAGTCGAAATCTGTGACAGTCGGCGTTTTACTTGTGATGCTGGTATCTTTGAATAAGTCCAACATAGATATGATTTACAGCATAATTAAAATGGCTATCGTGAAAATTTAGGAAAAGTGATTTTTGATTATTTTTGTAGGCAAAGATATACAAAGATATACGTTATGATTGAAATATCACAAAACGGAATTCAATGGAAATTAATTTTCAGACTCAAAAATAGTTGTGATGGGAATGAGTTCTTGCAATTTGCACCGACGCTTTTCCATCAGCCAACTTTTATGGCGTATACTTCATATCTGTGTATTTATTAGCATCAAGGTGTGATACGCCAATATCCTGGAATTGCGAATGTTTCGACTTTAATCAATTGCCTAGCACTTACCCGAAGACTTTGCCGTATTTCTTATACCACTCCATCTCTTTGAATTGGACACCCTACAAATACACACATGTATTAAAATATAACGCATACAACAAATGATTTCGAACGAATTAACTTTAAATGCCAGCAAACCATATCTGTAGAGCGATATGTCTCAAAGCAGGAACTTTGGATTCTTAAAACAAAATATTTATAGTCATGACACATATAGCTTGTGTCCGTACCCCTTTCGAGTTAAACTGAAGGTCGAACTTTCCAGCTTTACCACATGTTTACGTTTGATTTTCGTAATTAACACGCAGAGGATTACCGTTGACAACTTAAGAGCGCACTATCATCTTTTGGTTAATGCATCGCCATTTTTAAATTTAATTTTTAATTTAATTTAATTTATTTTTAAAGACAACCGTATAATAAAACCGTTTATCCCATTTCACAGCGATACGTAAAACAGAGCTCTTATACAACTAAATAAATAGAAAATCTGAAAGTCAAACAGAGAAATAGAAAGACGGAGGGAGGCTTAGAAATTCAATTTTATAGAACAGCACATGATCCAGGAAAGATAGAACAGATATGTATGGAACAACAGGAATTGTCTGTCAATCAGGAAGTAATACAGACTATCTATGTAGCTAAACAAGAGAGAAAGAAAGGCTAGCCTGGACTATACAGGAAAAAGAAAGACAGATATCACGGTATGCAGATGTACAAATTGATTGATTAACTGACTTTGCTATAGGTAGATCTTCGAAACTCACCGTGCTAATTTGAATGAAGTTTCCTAAAAGCGGCCACGGTGCCGGTCCTGGAATTCCCAAGTTTCGGAATGTGGAAAATGGCCATGTTGCATACCTATGAGAGACATGAGACAACTTGTACTAATGACAATGAACATTACAGTAGATGTTTAAATTCGCGTCACGAAGGAAGGTTCATCTGACGAACTATGGCAACCGCGCCATCGCGTGGCATCAAATTAGCAAACATATTCCCTTTATTTTCATTTGTTGATTGCAAATTCTTTGGCAGAAAGCAGGATTCTAGAAATTCTGTACCAAACTTACAAACTACATATCTGACAGAAACCGTTGCCCCGAACTGAACCCGATGACGACTGTAGTAATGGCATCGTACACATTTACACCACATGGTGTGAGTTTTCTCAAAGTCCAATAGCTTTCTCCAACGGTATTCTGTTAGATGTCCACGATATTTTTATAGTGAAGATGTTTTCGTTTCGTTTTTTTCTTTTCTTTTCTTGTCTTTATGAAATCTTTGACTTACAAGCTCAGTATATTAAAAACTAATAAAACGACAAGCAAATATACCTGTTGCTGAGGCAGTACCGGAAAAGTCAACACTGCACTGACATGGTTATAGTAAGCATTGGGGGAAGGACTAATTTTGTCCCGAATTTTTATACTTCACGATTGACCTTGGATTTTCCCGCTCTCACACGGTCACTTGCGCCCTAACGTTACTTATTTTTAGTTCCAATCGTCTCATCTTCCTCTATTATCTTTTAGTCACAAAGCTTATTGTTGGATCTACAAATATCCGTTTCATGGGACAAAAACAATACTCTCGAATTTATATGAGAAACCTGAAGAATATACGAGTTTCACTGCTGTGATTTGACATCAATTTTTAGCAATTTTTAGAAAATGCGGTACGGAGTGTACCGTTCTGTGACCTTCTGAAAAAGATTCTTCCTTTAAACGTGACTTGTGTTGCCTTCTACAGTCACCATTACTTGACCGTTTTGAATGTCAAATGTATTGTTGTCGTCTGACACAGAGATATTT
Organism: Ptychodera flava; assembly: GCA_001465055.1. Taxonomy (NCBI): domain Eukaryota; kingdom Metazoa; phylum Hemichordata; class Enteropneusta; family Ptychoderidae; genus Ptychodera; species Ptychodera flava. The sequence continues at coordinate 96,865 of LD348738.1, read as the reverse complement.
AAGTTATTGTCCGGCACTAGTAGTCGCCAAGATTGCTCTTATCACCAGGCTTATACCAGCTCCCTTTTTGAGTACGCCATTGGGTTCAACATTTTGCTGACACTGCAGTCGCACTCGCTCCCTCTGTCCGAGATACGCTAATATCGACTTTTGTCTGTTGTTTTCCAACAAAATGCTATGTCAAATACTTACAAGTAAAACAGGACCAGTGCCATTACAGAAAGCGGCATCCAGGCAGATACTTCCAAGCCAAACAACTCCATGATTCTGTCGATCTCACGCCAGAAATTACTGTGCACTGTTCGATGCGACTTCCATAAATGTTAATGGAAGTGTTGTATACACGTATGTACACTCTTATCAGTTCCCTTGCTCTAAATACTAGTGCGCGCGCATCACAAAGAGGTCGCTCACCTTTTTTGTGCAGAGGATATGAATGACTCATTCGAGAAGAATAAAGGTCACGAAAACTTCAAGCGCGACCTACTTTGCAAGTGTGTCCCACTTACTGGATAAATGTTACGACACTGATACTGGCATCACGATAACCTATAAATGCTGAAACCAGCGTGGTGAACAAGTCCGACTTATGACAACGATTTACCACTGGTGGAAGAACCTCTACACTAACACCTGCTCGTAGTATACAAACACTATTACCGCGATAATCCAAAACTCACTGTTTACACTATTGGAAATATTTTTACTTTTCTTGAACGAAGAACGAGAAAAATGTCTGAAAACTTGATCATGTTGTAGCTTATCATATTGGGGATATCAAGCATTGGACGAATTTGGCGCGTTCATTACCATATTTTACGCAATACTAAAGAGACGCAAAACAAGAAGGGTTTTATCATGACATTATAAATTCACGAATGTACCGATGACATATATATCAAATTGCCTCGGTGCGTACAGGTATTATCGCCCTGGAATCAATTACCAGCTTGGTATGATTTTATTATCAGAGTCAGATTATCCAGCTCCATCGAAACTGGTTAGATTGAGTATTGATTCAGTGGAAAATAGAGACAATAGGTGATTTAAACATATCAAAAACCGGATTGACAACTTTTGCAACAAAAAAGTACCCATGCACCAATACTACGGACTTTTCATGAAATTTGTGATCATAGATCCTACCATAACTGCTCGTCGTATACATTTTTCATTCATTGCTGTAAATCCGTAAAGTTTAAAAAAATTATATTGAAATAAAATCTGAAAGCACTGAACTTTGTTACACGAAATATTACCTCGCTGGATTCGAAATAACCGTATACACCATGCACTGTGCAAGTCAATTTTACTTTCAACGTTGGTGAAGGTGGATTTCAAAGCAATCTGTACGCCGTGCAGGTTGAAAATAATGAGGGTCTAATCTTTACTTACCATACAATTCAGGATTATCATTTTCTTTTGTTTTATGCGGTCAATTTTTTCATTACATTTTGATTTGTGGCCAAAACTAAAAATCCGAATTACGAATTGAGCGGTCATAAAATCAAGGCGGAAGTTAAATTAAAAAGCCAAGTGGGGGGGCCAAGGTTTTCTGGAGTCTCGCCTAGAAGTACAACGATACATGTATACATCTAACAAACAACACTGTACTAGAGGGCCGAGGGCCTCATCTATGGCCTTGCGTGTTTTCTAGGCACCAATCGTTTATGTCAGTCATATGGCATTGTTTTCACTCTGTAAGTTTTCATTTTTGAAATTTAATTAATTTGACACATGGGAAAATGTAGGACCCTTCTAACTTTTGGGATCAAGCAGGCATCAGAGAAGCCATATGAAGTGAATCTCTAGACATGCTATGAAAATTCTGGCAGTAGTACGAGATCGGTTGAAATGTGTTAACGCACATGTAGCCTAGTCATGCCATTATTTACGTCGCAACTGTCAGAGGAACTTTCATGGGACGATCGACTGGGATGGGGAGTTAACATACTCTGATGATAAACTTTAACTCTTACAGTGGTGCCAATAATTAAAATCTGGTGCATGTGGATGTAAAAATGATGTGCACAGTGTGCATGCTGATACAAAATTAATTTTCAATCCCGACCTCGGCAGGTCAGTTGTCTAAAATAATAACCCGGATGTAGTTGTAAATTCGTTTTCTTTTTTTCACTCCTTTAGACTATGTTCAGTTAATTACCCACTTTTAGACATTGCACTGTGTCTGAGACGTAATCCGATGAACACTCATTTATTACGAATTTGTTATAAATCACAAACAGGTGACAAAATTGTGTCATGAAAACTTTTTCACGGCATAGTTTCTTGATCGTTTTTCATTTTCTTAGAAACAGTCATGTAAAAACTTTATCAGCACTTTACATTTTTTGATGCGATGGCTATGTTTATGCACCCGAATATGCCGTGCTTTCATGACTTTTATCGCAGCAAACTTATTCTTCAGTATTAAAAACAATAATTTTTAGTCTCGTCTTTAAGAATGTAAGATCAGAAAAATTTAAACTATTATCATACGTTTAGGACTGGAGAATATCGAAATCGGGTACAGCGAAATGATGACAGATTAAAGAAAAAGAGAAGGGTCACTCAACTTGATTTGCCGAAAAAAGCATGTCACCGTCTTTTACGAATATCACAGAAAATTAATATTAAAAGTCATTCATTTCAAGTTTATGCAGAAAATAAAATGCCAGGATTGTCATTTTACAATAAAACAAAACCAAAACTTCGCACAGTAAAGATCCTTGAAACAATAGAAACAGTGTAAGAATGAAGAGCATAATTTATTTTTTACAAAATTTGCTGTTATTATTAAGTCAAACATTTCAAAGATATATGGTTTTATTCAGTGGAACATAGGTAATGTCTTTTACTTCCAGTTACATAATTTTGGAAAAGTTACCATCCTCAATTTTTTACTATTAGGCAAAATGTATCCAGGAATTTACAATTGCGCAATCTCTCATGATCGTTTTGGGGTTGCTCATGAGCGGCTATCATGCATAAGCCTAGCCAGATTTCTCTTGAGTCAAGTCGGGTAAGACAAACGGATTCTGATGAAAACTTAACAGATAAATGATGAATCTTGACTGAGGATTTACGGCTAAACAAACTGCTGAAAGCATTACAGAATATCAAACAGTACGTACTATGACTACAAATATGGACAATGTTATACTGATTTTTGAAGGTAGCAATTATTTAGCAATAATTGATGACAACAACATTATTGTCATTCAAAAAATACTACGTGTACAGAGCTCTGTATCATCATTTGAATACAATATTGGCTACCTAATATGATCAATAAAAAGTTCAGTACAACTCTAAATATCGAAGCTTCTTCATTTTCGGAAAATCTAGATTCCCTTGTTCTTATACTGTTGGAGTTGCATAAGACACAAAATTTGCACGTAGATAATGGGTCACATCCTTCAACCATTTAAGTGATGTCGATGCTGAAATAGCTTTTCACTTCATGTTCTTGCCTTTACTGTGAGTTTAACTCCAGCCGGTGGGGTAAGAAATCCAGCCTTGCCGAGCTTTGGAGGTATCTGATAAAGAGATTAGAGACATTGCGGAAACTCTAAAGGCATCACAGAAAGTTCATGGTCATAATGATAACATCAAAAAGACAGTATTCATCATCATTATCATCATCATCATCATCATCATCACCATCAAAATCATCATCATCATCATCATCATCATCATCATCATCATCAGCATTCGTTCATTCATTCATTCAATTTCTTCTACTTGTAAACCCTTTACTTTACCAGACCTTTAAAACGTTAATGATAACATGATAACATCCAGCATGCATGATGCCATTTACTTGATATGCTTCTTCGTAGAAACGTCAGTTCTAATCAGTTCATACCTCAGTCTCGGCGCAAGGTTCAAAGGTGAATCCCTGGAATATACGGGCAAGGCCAATCTTAGCTTCCAGCAGGGCAAATCTCATTCCGATACAGTTACGAGGACCAGCTCCAAACGGCAGCCATGCGTAAGGATGACGTTTCTCTTTCTCTTCTTTGGTGAATCTTAAGAAATGCCATTATATTTTGCAAGTAATGTGAGCATTAAATGTTCTGGTAATACTGTACTATATCACATGGTTGTTTTAAGTGTCTTTCACATTGTGATTAAGCTGGTTTACATCGCACAAAATGTATTAATACATCATAGCAATTTTCTCTTTGTCCCTCAATAACGTAGGATAATTTGAAAAAATATTGAGAACTTCGCAGTAACAGTTGTTTGAAAGAATATCTTTCGAATGCTTGTTTTCGAAGTCATCTATGAGCTTCACGTACTACTTTGTGACTAACCGTTGATATCAGAAATGTGTAGCGATAACATGATATGAAAAACCAACCGCCTACCTTTCCGGGATGAATTTCTCAGGTTCAGGGTAAATATTTGGATCATGATGGATTGCATAGATCGCCACTGCAATGAACATTCCCTTCGGAATGTGAATCCCAGAGATTGTGACATCCTCATTACACTCTCTGTCAAATCTGTTTAAGTAGAAACCCGTTACTTTAGCATTGGCAGTTAGAACTATTTATCCTAAATAGGTCGACATGTATATATAATGAATAAGATTGCACACAGAAACAATTGTAAGACATTTAAGTGGTTTCTTCCGATATCAGGCATTTACATTCACTCAATCCACAATGAATCTACAATCACTTTAATTTCTGATCCAGGCTAAACTCTGTCATTATGCCAATGATGATGACGTTCATGCTGATGATGTTGATAATAATAATCATAATCATCATCATCATCATCATCATCATCATCATCATTTTTATCATTCGGATCATCATCAAAAATAGTATGTATTTCTAATATAGTTGTATTGTTCATCACATGAGGTATATAACTCATTGTTTGTTCAAGAATCAGCCCTACTAATATTATGTAAGATTGATCAAGAATTATAATATAAAGATCAAATAAGCCCCATATCGATAATGCAGTTTCGTCGTTAATATTTACACCGAGTCAATACAAAAACTTCTATGTTCATGTCAGCGTATCTTAAACTCGCGCTCCAAATTATGTTGATTGTGCGCCGCTTGCACTTGGCCGAAAGTTGTATTGTTTGTTTATTGTGCTGATGTTGTTGCTGCAATTTCAGCCGCTTTTACAGACAATGGCAGTCGAGGCCAGGTTCATCAGTTGGCAGCCATATTTAAAAGGTTTGGCAGATATTAAATGATAAATGCTCATTCTAACCTTATGGCAGGTGGATACATTCTGAAAGTTTCGCAAACAACCATATCCAGATAAGGCATCTTTGACACAGCGTCGTAGGTAACTTCGTCATAGTTTGCCATTACGTCATCGATTTCGGCGCACAATTTGTCTTGCACGTCGGGATTGGTTGCCATGGAGTAGGCAAGAAAACTCATCATGGTACTCGTTGTCTCATAACCAGCCACGAAGAATATCAACGACTATAGAAATAATAATAGATTGTCATGTGACCATGACCATGACAAAAGAGATTTAATTTACTACAAATGTTTATAAACTTTATCAATAATTGCAATTTTAAAATAATGACAAAATCAGATAATTTTAAATCGCATATTCTATAAAAATGTGTATCTGAACCATTAGGGTATGCCTGAGAACTGATTTGGTAGAAATCAAAGTCAATATCTAAAAGAAATTACAATATTTCAACCTGAAGAATACTTTTCCCACATTTTTCTCGTATGTCTAAGGATATTTCATTATCAACAAATCCGCAATTAATCTAGAAGATATAATGAATGCACACCACTCTTTAGTGAGATGTAAGAATAACTGCTCTCCAGTTTTCTTACCTGCCCCAGAAGCTCATCATTTGTAAAACCTTTATGGAAATCATGTGTGTCTGTTTTTCCATCTTTCACAAGTCGAACTCCATTTTCATCTTCGTCTGCTTCATCTTCTTTGATGTATTGATCATAAACTTCACGGGCGTCCAGCATTTGCTGCAGAAAGTCGACTTTCTGATAAAAAAAGTTGATGAAGGAATGAATGTTTTATTTCACTAGATGCTTCACAGTATGTAAAATAATAAAGAATGAAAAGAAACGGTGTCTTACTGAAGTTGTACAAAGTCAAAAAAGAAGAACATTGCAGTATTGTATAATCTGGTAGATGTACAAATACTAAAAGTAAAAAACATGTGAACAAGACATGTAGAGTTCCCTAACTTCGTATATGAAACTCTTTGAAATAGTAAATATGTTCACATGAAGAATATTTAACAAATGTACCCGGTAGTATTTTTTCAAAACGAGGCTACACAGCGCACGCTAATCCAGGCTCAGGTTCGGTGACTCCATACGTCAAAAAGCACTAAATATGCATAAAGCGTCCATTTCTGTACAATATTGAGCACGAATAATAAAATAAAATAAGTAAAAAGAACATTACATTAATTGTCCGATAGAAATCACAGAAAATTGGGTTTTTGAGTGGCGACTGTCTCAAACACACCACCATAATAAATTGCATGTCGCTTACAACGGCCTAGGTCGAGTTCATAGAAGAGGCACTATGATGAAAACTTTACTGTTAACAGTAAAAATTCTTCTTTGTTATATTTGGGTAGTTTCCGAACTTTTAAAATTCTATCGAAATATGTCTGATGCATTATTCTACTTTTTGTGACAGAGAACTCTAACACACTCAGAGAGAAGTTAGTAACGAAGATTATGATTTTCCTACCTTCTCTGAGGGATCTTGTTGTTTTCGTATTTCGACTGTGGTTTCAGTTAAATTTACGAAGTATTTGATGACTCTTTGCTTGAAAAATCCAATGTTCAGCCAGTTGAGGAGTGGTATCACAAACGGAAAGAGGACTGTCGTTACATTAAGATTTAAAATGAAAGAGAAGTTGAAGAGTTAGTATATTAATACAATGCAGGGTTAAGGAGTTGACGTTCAGAACACACCGTAATTTGCATATTTGATGCTCCATAACCGTGTTTTATCGAGTTCATATTTATCAAAATTATTTCACGATTAAAGATAAAGGAATGACTAACCAAGGCAAAATGACAAATGGGAAAGTAATTTGAAACCATTTGATCTTGCAGGCGGGTTAAACAGGCACGTTAAACAATATGCACTTGTCCATAATAAAAGGTCCGGGGAAATAAAAGCTCTGGCAAGTATACTAGTATTTCGTAAAGAAATCAAAATAGTAAAAATATTATTCTAAGCGATAAACATCCCTATGAAGGCGAAAGTTTATTTGCAATCGATTCTACTATCAGTTCGATTATTATTTACATACGATTCGTTATTTATAGTATGATTTTTATTTGATTATCGGAACTAGCTAAAACGTCATGTTCATTCTTAAATCAAGACACACACACTTAGCGATATCGTAGGCAGGAAAAGTACCTACAAACAGCCATAAACACCGGATTAAAAAAGTCAATGGAAAAGGCTTCCTTGACATGCTTGACAAAAGGATGGCCAGGTTGCTCTTGTGAGTTCACATCCACTCCAAATCCAGCACTGCCAATACTATCAACCACATAGCCGCCAAAGACGCTGAGGAAATTAAAAAAATGACAACTTCAGGTCAACAGGTTGGTTTAATGTTCAGTTTCCTTTTAATCAAAGGAATTAAGAGTATTTGACTCATTGATCACTGACTGACGACGTGTCGTATAATTCAGTAAATAAAAATGTATATTTATAGGTCAAAACAAGCCTGGCCTTGGGTGTAGCTACAATAATAGACTTTCAGACGAAAGGCAACGAAAATATGAACGCAGTTGTTTTGGAACGCTATCCATTGGAGTCTTTCGGAGTTAATGACTTACTCTTTGCATTGTACTTGCTTTCCTTCTTTGCTGTGTTTACCAAGAATTCTTATCATAGTGTCTGCAGCACTATTTACAATAGGAGTCATCTGAGAAGATACAATGTGATATGCTCCGTTACAGGAACATGTACGTGCAGATATACCCATCGTAAACTTCCTACATTTTACAGTTACTCGAGATAAGGACCTTTTCTATTTTTAGTCTTCTCATATTGAAGTTTGTATTATCATTATGTTTTGTTATTGTGCTTGATGTTCCTTATTTTTGCGAAATATTCTCATTCTATATTACGTGTGATACTTTAGAATAAACAATCTACGAATTAGTAGAAGCTTAAACATTAACGTATTACAAGTATCAACAACATCTATAAGGAAGTCTGTTCCGGCTTTATTAAATAACGGCGATTCGGCTGTCAACAAAACAATAACAATGAAGCTTAGAAGTGTGCAGGGTGACTTGGCAAGCATGATGATTCGTATGTTTACACGCTTGGGAGTAGCTATGGCGCAAAATGTTATGATTGCCGTTAACGCAAAGCTAGTGAAAACTTTATCAACAGTTACAGCTATGTTGTTCACTTTATCCTTTGTCGTGTGTCGTTAGATGTGAAGCTAGACAGAAATAGGACTGTTATCTCACAGTTCTCATTTTCGCTCCGCTGAAAGCTGGTGTGAGAGTGTTCCTTTTGTTCTTCCAATTTTGATCAACGAGGACCGTCAGCCCATGGTTGAATGGTCTACTTTCCAGTGGTATACGCTGTGAAACATCGAAGCATTGAATATGAGTAAAATCATTGTCTTTCATCATAGGCATATCAATGCAACGTTATGTTAAGAACACAATTGCATAAAATTTGTTTACCCCAATGCAAACACCAACTTTTACATCTAAAATGATGAAGTTTATGTCGCCGTCATCCCTTGTGCTATTTCTTATATTAATTTTCTAATGCATGTAGAGATTTAAAATAAATTATATTCTCTGTTGCACACAGTCTCAAAAATAATATTTCGCTTGCCACAGTGTGTTTCCTTCTGTGAAATATCTCTGCATTGCACAACCCTCTATAATGTTGGATGGGCTTTTTGAAGTGCCAATTGACTAGGATGTGACGTTCTTCTGTAGTCATGCACATCTCCGAATGTTTCAGATCGTCTGGATGTAGGCCATACCAGGCGATTTAGACATTGACAGTTAGCAAATCAAATAGAAGTTAAAGAATTAATAGTTTGCTGAAACATTAATGTACTCACTCTTCTGTTGTAAAAGGAGGTGAAGTGCTTGACGCAAATCTGCTTACACATCTCAGGGTCTACCACTTCAAGCACTGGTTGACGCCCTTCGTAAATCCTGGGTAAAACATTTTAAATTCCCAAATGAGATTTATGAGCCAAAGTCCCAAGGCTCTTAAAAAGTAAATCAAAATAACAACAAGAAGAGATTTTTATAGCTTTTTATAATCGGCAAGCATCGCATCCATGTTGATATGTATGAATAGGAAGAAAGTAATAATCTCCTTTAAACAGCAAATGCACTGCATGATAGAGCGTGTCATCCTGGCGCTTACGTGGTTATCAAGTCAGCTGACTGTAAATCGCCGATTTGTTATCAAATAAGATGGCTTGAAGGAAAAAAAACCGACGATGTAAATTCAACAGCACATTCCAATAGCAACTATTTTGTCGTCTGAAAAATAATTTAACCCAATGTTTGTTTGTTGGATCGTAGCAAAATTTACACTTTGGAGAAAATTTAGCCATCAGTCGATATTGATGTTTTATGTGTCGATGGTAGCCCATTTAATGATGTAAAAAATCAAATGTTATATCAAAGATATCAACACCACAGATGCCAAAGAATTGTAGGCCTGTTAACGTTCGTCTAAACGAAACGAGAGGGTGTAATGTTAATGCCACTTCGCGAAGGCAGCGATTTCCGAGTTTTAAAATTAGTAAGCATCATCAAAATGGATATCATGGAAAAATTCAACAGCAAAATGGATTTTTTCATTATCTTTTTAGGTTTTACAACCATTCAAACCCCACAAAAAGGGTTTAGTGGAAAGTTATTTTACTGCTTAATAATCGTTTTGATTAAAATGTAGCCTTACAATTGATATCATGCTGTTTCCTAAAGCCAACTTATATGGCCTTTAATTTTTTGTGTTAATAAACATTGCGGTCCGATTACGAATGTTTTCGACTTTTGTAATGACTTATGAGCATCTATCACTTACCCGAAGACTTTGCCGTATTTCTTGTGCCACTCCATCTCTTTGTCTTGAAAACCCTACAAAGACATACATGTAACGATATCAAACACTTTCAATAGATTATTTCAAACCTCTCGGTAAGTTTAAATGCAAGCAAAATATCTGTAGAGCGATGTGCTTCAAAAAAAGAATTTTGGACTCTTGAAACAATGTGTAAATATATTGCCAGGACGCATAAAACAGGTTAAACAAGAGATCGAACTTTGATACTTCGTGAAATATTAACCTCTGCATTTTGCAATTAACATACAAAGGATTGCCTACACAACAACTTAAACGCGCAATATAATTTTTTGTTACTGCATCGTCATAATTTACATGGATGTCCCTAAAGCCAATTTACATTTGTGGAGCTGAAATTCATATTGACGTTGGCTAAATATCATTGCCTATGAACGCTAAATAGCGTTGTCAAGCATATTTGCAGTTATTGCGTATGCGAGGGACCAATTAGATATGTGGAGATACAAATTGATTGACTGACTGACTCACTGGGATATAGACAGGTCTTTGAAACTCACCGTGCTCAACTGAATGAAGTTTCCTACAAGTGGCCATGGTGTTGGTCCAGGAATTCCCATATTTCGGAATGTGGAAAATGGCCATGTTGCATACCTGCGATAGGCATGACAACAAAATGTAAGCGTTTTGTTGTTGACATTTTCAATCTGATATAGTATTGACATGGTAAACATTTCAGTGACTGTTTAAATTCGCGACACAGAAGAAATTTTGTCTGAAAAACTATGTAAATTACATAATATATTGTGTTATTTTGTGCACTACCTGTCATTAAATTAGCAAATATGTTTCAATTATTGTCATTTGTAGCATACAAATTCTTTAGCCCGAAAGCACATTTTTAGAAATACTCAGGCTGTACCAGAATTGCAAACTATATGTCGAACACAAACCGTTCCCCGCACTGAATCTGATAAAGAATATTGTAACGTCGGTGTATAGTTTCACATTCACGCAAAATTGCGTGAGTTTACTCGAAGTCCTACAGCTTTCTCTATATTATATCCAGTTGGTCCGATGTTATAATTAAAGTGAAGATTATTCCATACGGTATAGCAGCTGCTCCTGTTGCGGTACCGGAAGGCTTCACTGCCCTGACATGGTTATAGTTAGCGTAGGGACAGGGGAATCTCACACCGGAGTTCTGCACTTCACAGCCGACCTTGGATTTCCCCACTCCTAAATGGGTCACTTGCACTGTCACGTTACTTATTACAAACCTTCTAATCTCCCTTTTTTACCTTGGAAGTCCTTAACCTTATTGTTCATCTGTCGTAACTTGAGGGAAAGAGGCTGGATCTGACGACGAGTGCTGATGTATAACTGGAACTTATTTATTGAATACAGAACCATGACTGAGCCTCTCGGCCCGGCCGCTGATACATGAGTCTGTCAGAGTCCTAGTTCCTAGTTAAGGTCAAAGTTCTTCGTTTCGGTCAAAGTTCTGACGACGAGTGCTGATGTATAACTGGAACATATTTATTGAATACGGAACCATAACTTCATCGAACAAAACCGAAAATCCCGAATTTAAACAGAAACCTAATGCATATGTGAGTTTTACTAATTTAGAATGCTTTCATTCGACCTCAAAATTTAAAAAAATGCAGTACAGACAATACCCTTTGAGTGCACTTCTGTGTTGCCTTCAATAGTCTCCATAACTTGACCGTTTTCAATGTCAAATCCCGTTTTGAATGTCAAATGTTGTTGAATGTCCTCATCTGACACGAACATTTCGAGTTGTTGGGCAAAAGTAGACGCCAGGAGTGTTCCAACCACCTGCCTTGCCATCTGCCTTTGTGAGTACGTCATTTGGTTGACTTTTTGCTGACACTGCAATCGCCCACTCTCTGTCCGAGATACGCTATTCGACTTTTGTGTGTTGTTTTTCAAACAAAATGTTATGTCAAATACTTACAAGTAAAACAGGACCAGTGCTATCACAGAAAGCGGCATCCAGGCAGATACTTCCAAGCCAAACAACTCCATGATTCAGTCGATCTCACTCCAGAAATCACTGTGTACTGTTCACTGCAACTAGGTACTAGCGCCTATGTAAACTTTTAACAGTTCTTTGGCTTTAAGTAAGAATGTTGAGAGTGCGCGCGCATCGCACGAAGGTCGCTCACCTTTTTGTGCAGTGTGCAGAGCATATGAATGACTCATTCAAGAAGAATATAGGTTGCGAAATCTTAAATGCGACCTACTTTACAGTGTCTAATAATCGACTGCTTACATGGTACTATATTGAAGGTCATGACACTAATGTACACGATACTGGCATTTTACGTTAACTGAGTATCTACATCAAGGTTTGCATGTACCTAGACTTGGTTCAAGTCTGTGATTTTTGAATGTTTGAGTGGGGTGAACGCGATAATTTGTCTTCTATTTTCATGGGGAACGTGTGAGTGGGGTGAACGCAATGAGAGGGTTGAACGCTATACAGGGGAGTTTCCCCTGGAATCACAGGTGAATCCGGCAGAAACTAACTCACTACTGCGCAGACTCAAAGGTAACGTGTTCACTTAATCGCAAGGAAAATCTGGCCTGAGGCCATGGCTGCTAAATTCCAAATAGGTTTGTATAAAATAGGAGAGACACAAGAAAAAGTATTACAAAAGGTTTTTTAGAAATTCACCGACTTAAACTAAGTCTTGCATGTACCATACAAACGCCACTACATCGATAGCCAAAATCTCGCTGCTTACAAAGTCGGAAATATTGTTAATTTTCCTGTACAAGTAACAAGAAACTTGCTTAAAACTTGATAATGCTGCAAACAATAACATCGGGAAAATTTAAAAACAAGTGTAAGACGAGTTCGGCGCGTTCATAAATTAACATATCTTACACAATACTCAGAGAATCTAAATAGTGACCAACAGAAGAACAAGTGCGAGATCGTGAGTTTACCATGGACTCCACATGAATGCACAAGCAGCCAATGACACATATTTCAAATAGCCCTGGTGCTTACAGGTGTTAGCGCACCAGAAATCCATTAACAGTGAGGCATGATATCTTATCAGAGTCAGATTATAACTATGGAGTCGTTCCGACGGTGGTTAGTCGTTAGCTGAAGACACAATGGAAGATAGAAGCAAAGTGTAATTTAAACATATCAAAAATCGCATTGTCGGAAAGACAGCATTTGCAATTAAAACAGTAACAATGCCACCCATAGGCACTTTTCATGAAATACCTGATCGCAGATGCTACTGTTCTTCGTATATATTTGCAGTTACAACTGCAAATAAGAACATTTCGACATGATATCATACTGAAATAAAAATCCAATACCTTTGAACGGCTATGTTTTGAAAGAATGAATACACATGACACTGTGACATAAAAATTATCTCGGCAAGTCGGTTGCCAAAACAGTTACTTAGATGTAATTCGAAATTCCGTCGTCTATATTGCACGACCATAATTTTTGTTAATCACTTTCAGACGAAAACCAATTTATTACAGATTTGTAATAAATCACAAACAGATAACAAAATCGGTGCAGTGAAACTGGCTTAAGGTGATATGCGCCTCGAAAGTAAAAAACTTAACAACTTTTGCTCAAACTTTCGTCGATGACACTTTTGACCATACTCTTACCATAGAAAATAAAAATCAGGGGTCACCGTGCAAAATGTTGTACTGGAGAGAAAAATTACCTACGATTTCCCGATATTTTGAAATAAAAATGGCCGCAATCTCTGTTTTAACTCTAATGAGGAATATAAAATTTTCGATTTTCGAAAAACTAAGCCGGTGAAAAATTTTATTTCACCAAGAACTTTAAAATGGATCCCAACAAATGGTAAGAAGAGAATTGCTAAAATTTGAAAGCCCCGAATCTCTGTCCCCGAGGTGCATTCTACCTTAAGCATACTCTTGCCTGATCAGAAAAATTGAAACTATTGTCATACTTTTTGATTAGGGATATTTGAAATCGGGTATATATGTGAATGATGAAGGTTTAAAGAAAAAAGCTGGGTCACAGAAATTGATTTGTTTATGAAACGGTGGTTAAAAGTCACCGTCTTCCATGAATATTACAGAAAATCAATATAACGCGTCATACATTTCAAGTTCATGCAGTGAATGACATACCCACATTATCATTGCAAAACAACACAAAACTGAAACTTTACAAACGAAATAAACGAAATAATTTATTTTCTACCATCTGTGAAAAATTACAAATGATCTTCTAGAATTTTCAATCTTTTCAAACGTTTGCAAATTCCAGGTACTGTCTTGAACTTTCAAAAACATATTTTTTGGAAAAGCCATAAAGCTCAATTTTTCACCATTAGGCGAAATGCATTCATGAATTTACGATTTCACATTCTCTCAACGGCTATCATGCATCGTCCCAACCGCCGTTGGATAGTCAAGCCAGCTGAGAGTAACTGATTTAGGTGAAAACTGAACAGAAAATGACGAATCGATAAAATAACATGACAAAGGATTTATGGCTCATCAAACTGCTGATGGCATCTCTATAACCACTAAAATGGAACATTTATAAGCTTACGTGCATCGTAAAAAGGCAGCGTCGAACAACTGCGCAATACGTGTTTACATTTTCTGCGCGTACAGTAGCTACATATAGATGAAAAAAATTTGCGCTCTGAATACATGTATGAGCTATTTATGTTCTACCGATATTGGAGGGGTAAATTTACTAGATGATGACCGATAGATTCCGTTCCAAAAAACACTACATTTTGTGATATTTCTGATATTACGGCTATGTTTTTTATGTATTCATATATTATGTATACTGCATATTTTTCTCTCAGCAATATTACTCTTCTGTATTGTTAAAACAATTTCCAATACTCTTCAATACGTGAATTCAACGGAGCAAGTCAACGTTACTATTCAAAAAGTAGTTACTCTGAAAACATGTATGAACAATATTACACTGACATATGAAGGTGGAAATTATTTTGCAATAATTGATGACAATAATATCACATAGATTCAAGAAATGCTACGTGTACAGAGCTCTGTATTCAATGGAATATATGCAATGTTTCCTGCGTAAAATGAGCATTACAAATTCATATCGAAGCTTCTTCTCTGTAGGCAAATCAGGATTCCTTCTCCGTATTCTGCAGGAGTTGCATAACACCTACTAGGTTTGCGCATAGGTACTGAGTCACATCCTTCAACAATTTAATAAGTGAAGTTGGTATAAAAACAGTTCTCCAGTTCATATTCTTTCCTTTACGGTGAGCTTCACACCGGCCGGTGGTGTTAGAAATCCAGCCTTCCCGAGCTTTGGGGGTATCTAATAAAAGGTCGGAAACATTCATGAGACTCTAAAGGCATCAGAGAAAGTCCATAACCATAGTAACAATATCAACAAGATTATGTAAGCACCACCGTCGTCGTCGTCGTCGTCATCATCATCATCATCATCATCATCATCATCATCATCAATCTTTTTCATCATTCAGTTATTCTACTTCTAAACGTTCAAACTTTACCAAAAAGTTTGCATTAAGTTAACGTTTGTGTACATGCTTAAAATGATTCCATCATTCCCCATCTGTTATGTGGCATATGTCATGCCATTTACTCACGGTAGAATGCGCCTCTGGGACAGATATTTAGATTCTTAAACTTTTTCACTTCTTTCCTGATCTACCATTTGCGGGGGCTCATTTTAAAGCCCTTTGCGTAAGAAATCTTTTAACCGTCCTAGTTTTTAAAAATTCGAAAATTTTATTTTTCTCCCTAGAGTTAACACAGGGATGGCGGCCATTTTGATTTTAAAATATCGGTAGATGTCAGGTAATTTGTTTCTTTAGTATTAAAATTTGCACGGTGTCCCCGATTTTTATTCTTGATTTTGAAAGAGAATGGTTGAAATATTCCTTGAGGAAAGTTTGTACAAAAGTTTAAGTCTTTCACATTGGAGGCGCATACCACCTTAAGATGCTTTTTCGTTGAAACAAGAGGTCTGAACTATTCATACCTCAGTCTCGACGCAAGGTTCAAAGGTGAATCGCTGGAAAATACGGACCAGGCCAATCTTAGCTTCCAACAAGGCAAATCTCATTCCGATACAATTACGGGGACCAGCTCCGAATGGCAGCCATGCGTAAGGATGACGTTTCTCTTTCTCTTCCTTGGTAAATCTAAAGAAATGTCATAATATTTTGCAAATAATGTGAACATTTATGTGTGAGTAATATCATATTTCACCATTATTGGTGATGTGTATCTCACATTTGTTATTATTGTCTTTCGCATTAGGATTAACCTTGTTTTTTTCAAACAAAATGCTGTACAAGTACATTATAACAATTAGTACATAGCCATTAAATAACGCCCGATTATTTGAAAAATATTGAGAACTTCAAGGGAACAGTTGCTTGAAAGAATTTTTTGACTGTTTGTTTAAGAAGACAGTAATAAGCTTTTGGTAGTATCAATGACTCATCGTTGACATCGGAAATGTGTGGCAAGGGAAGATGTACTTGCGATATGACAAATCAACCGCCTACCTTTCCGGGATAAATTTCTTAGGTTCAGGGTAGATCTTCGGATCGTGATGGATTACATAGATTGGCACAGCAACAATCATTCCCTTCGGGATGTGAACTCCTTCGATTGTGACATCCTCATTACACTCTCGGTCAAATCTGTTAAAATCAATCCATTACTTTAGCAGCATGCTACAGTAGTTTGCACAACATCTCCTAGACAGGTCCACGTATATCAGGTGCAGCCAACGGAGCTATTCATCGAAAAAGCTATTCCGGAAGCAATTTTTGAGGGCAGGGGAAATTTTAATTTTGCTAGGGCAGGGGACATATTTTTAGGTGGCAGGGGAGCAAACTTTAGTTTTTTTTGTCGGGCAGGGCAGATATTGGTTAATTGTCTTGGGGACAGGGCTTGGCGAAAAACGAGGAGAGGGGAAACTACTTTGAAACCGGGGACAGGGGATTTTCAGCCATGGTGTTTCTAGGGATGAGGACACAGTGCAAGTACTTATACCTTTTAAAGGTTACCCAGACTACTTAGCCTATCGATTGATCCCACATCTCACTCTATGTACTGCGAGATGGAAACCAAATACAAGGCCACTGCAGTATGTGTCTGCATGAGAATGTTAATTTTCAGGGGAAATTTTTTCTCAGGGCAGGGGAAAATCGACAGTTTTTTTTCATCACAGGGTAGGGTAGCTTCATGTCTGCAGGGGAAATGGAATGACAAAATTTTGAGGGGAATTATTTCCACGGCAGGGGAAATAGCAATTTTTTTCACCACAGGGCAGGGGAGCTCCAAACAATCACAGTGGGGAGGGGAATTGGCAAAAATATGTGGGGATCGGGAAAAAAATGAAGTTTGAGTGCGGCAGGGTAAGTCGAAAAATTTTCAGTGGGAGGGCAAATTATGAACAGAAAATTAATTACCCTCTTGACTTAAAATTAGTCAGTTCACATTACTTGTCATGTACAATATATCTTATCATAGTAAGGACCCCTTTAAAAGTGCATAGTTCGTTGGCTGCACCTGGTATATTCATGGAATAAGATTACACTCAGAAACGATTCACCGCTTTTACAGACAAATAGGTCGAGACCTAGATGTTGACAATCATACTTTCAGATTTCGAAGATGTTTAATGACAAATGTTTTTTTTCTCCTGACCTTATGCCTGGTGGATACATCCTGAGAGTTTCGCAAACAACCAAATCCAGATACGGCATCTTTGACACAGCGTCGTAAGTAACTTCGTCATAGTTTGCCATTACGTCATCGATTTCGGCGCACAATTTGTCTTGCACGTCGGGATTGGTTGCCATGGAGTAAGCAAGAAAACTCATCATGGTACTCGTTGTCTCATAACCAGCTCCGAAGAATAACAATGACTACAAAGATGACGATTATCATGTGGCCGTGACTTTCGTATTGTGTACGAGTGTGACTGAACATTTATGTCTAATTGGTCTCTTTAAAAGATCAGTGTTACACTTGTTACCTAATGATTGTACATTATACAGAATAATAAAGTCAACACAATAACGGATTTAAATTGCAGAAGAGATGAAATTTACTTCACATGTATATGTGAGATTCACATTTGATTTTGTCATTATTTATTTTGCAATTATTGATAAAGTTAAAATTTTTAACTTTATCAATAATTGCAAGTAAGAATAATGACAAACTCAGATCATTGTGAATCTCGTCGTGAAGACCACATTCTTTAAAAAACTGTTGATATCTGTATTTCACGAGTTGACATCTACGTAATGGTGTTTCTGAAACAGAAATGTATGAATGAGAACTGATTTGGAAGAAATCCGAGTCAATACATAAACGAAATGAAGACATGTAAACCTGAAGAAAACCTTTCCAATTTTTTTCTTGCTCGTCTAAAGATATATCTTGGTATCAATAAATTGGTATACACTCCAGAAAATATTAACGAGGAAAACCACTCTTTAGTGAGATGTAACTGCTTTCTAGTTTTCTTACCTGCGCCAGGAGCTCATCATTTGTGAAACCTTTATGGAAATCATGTGTGTCTGATTTTCCATCTCTAAAGAGTTGTACTCCATTCTCATCTTCTTCTTCTTCATTTTCTTTGATGTACTGATCGTATACTTCACGGGCGTCCAACATTAGCTGGAGGAAGTCGACTTTCTAGTAAAAAGTAGATGTACATGTATTTTAAACATAAAAAACATTGATGTGAACACAATATGTAGGGTTTGCTTTCTTCGTATTTGAACTTTTTGATGTCTGCCATTTTTCTGTCTGTTTGGGAACTTAATTAATATCTTCATGTGACGAATATTTATCATATAGGGTATGTTTTTTAAAACAAGGCTAAACAGGGTACGCTGATCTAGACTCAGGTCAGATGACTGCATACGTTACAAACACTGAATATGCATAAAATTTACACTTCTGTAAATTTCGGAGCACGAATAATCCGAACTGTAGGTAAAACAACCGATTGAATTAATTTTACGATAGAAATCGACAGAAAATCAGTTGTTAGCTTGCGACTGTCTCATATGGACTACCATCTTGGTTATTGCTTGTCGCTTACAACAGCCCAGGTTAAGGTCAGAGCAGAAGCATTGTGATGACAACATTACTATATATAGTAAAAATTTAACTTTACTATATCTAGTTATTTCCCGGACTGTCTGCCCAATTCTTCTATCTTGACAATTTGTTTCCAATTTCATTATAGATTCTAAATTCAATCATATTTCGTTACGTTGTTTCACATAGCAAATGCTACTTACCCGCTGGAGTCAGTTTGCATTTTCTCTACGACAGAGAAATCTACAGTCTTGAAAGAAATTAGTAACGAAGACGTTTTCCTACCTTCTCTGAGGGATCTTGTTTCTTTCGTATTTCGACTGTTGATTCAGTTAAATTTACGAAATAATTGATGGCTGCTCGTGGGAAAATTCCAACATTCAGCCAGTTAAGGATATGCATCACAAACGGGAAGAGGACTACCGTTGGATTGAGATGTAAAATAAAATGCAATTTGAGGGTTAGTGTAAACACAACGCAGAATTAAGGTGTTGATATTCACATATTAACAACACACCGTAATTTGTATATTTGATGCTTCATGACCATGTTTGATCAACTTCATGTCAAAGGTTATTCTATAGATAAGGATGGATAAATTACTATCCTACGCATACTAATCTTCAGACAACAGAAAGTGATCTGAAATCAGTTGATCTTACAGTCAGATTAAACAGATGCGCAATCGAAACTCATCCAAATCAAATTTGGAGAATAAAAGCTTTAGCAAGTGTATTTCGAATAGAAATAAAAATATTATTCTTGACAATAAATGCCACAAGGCGAAACTTTCTAAGCAATCAAAACTACTATTATTCCGTCAATAATTTGTATACTATTTTTTATTCAAATTATGATTTTTGTAGGAGTAATCGAACTAGTTTACATGTCATGATCATTCCTAAACCAGGACACATGCACTTAGCGATATCGTTCACTCGAAAGCTACTTACTAAGAGCCAGAAACACCGGATTTAAAGAGTCAAAGGAAAAAGATTCCTTGACATGCTTGACAAATGGATGGCCAGGTTGCTCTTGTGAGTTCACATCAACTCCAAATCCAGCACTGCCAATGCTATCAACCACATAGCCACCAAAGATGCTGAGGAAATTAAAACATAGGGCCTATGTCCCTCAAGCTACTATAGACATGGATGGTACAGAGGACGTACATAGCATAATACTTGATATAGTGAGTGCAGAGGTCCTTTGGCAATATTCTTATGGTAGAAGAATTGTTTCAGTATGGCTCATACATATCCCCTATATACACAGACATTCATCAATATCCTGTATCCTGCATCTTGAGCTTATTTGCATATTTTCAATGATATAAAAAAACGAAAACAAGATAGTTTGTCATAATCATATTTTGGATCTGTGGTTCTCAAGATATTTAAGTGGAAGATATCCTCACAAACATACATACACACATACATACATACATACATACATACATACATACATACATACATACATACATACATACATACATACATACATACATACATACATACAGACAGAC
>LD348738.1:60952-74674 GCA_001465055.1 Ptychodera flava | reverse complement strand
ACATAAGAACAAAACTGGTTTACACAACGACCTTCAGTCCATTCATCAAAACCAGTCAAATCAAACAATGTCTAACAAAAAATTGGAAAATAATAGAAGCCGATCAACACTGGCTAAAGTTTTTCCAGAAAAACCTATCATAGCATACAAAAGGAAAAAAATATAAAAGAAATCCTCGTTCAGGCACAAATCAAGCACGAGGATAAAAATAAACACGAACGGTCCGACCAACAAACCACTTAAAGTTCAGACCACAACATAACCATACTAGCATCTCTATTTGATGAACAATCGCTACTATCAAATTAACATGTAGGATAACAAAACAATTCGAGCGACTGGTGAAGGAACCGCACTCTGGTTCCGAAACACCATTAATATGAATCACTCTAACACATAACCGGTTCTTTCCCAGGGACCCAGATAACATGACCAGGGTCAAAGCACTATCGATTCACCGGTGTCTCGCCATGTTTCTCCATATCATTAAACCACATTGATCGAGTCAATATACCGCATCAATATCAAAGGTAGAAAACGATGTGTAAAGTTGCTCTCATTTTCTTATATGTTCTGATTGAACACTGTTTTTTTTTCCTTCTCGTGTTTCATTAGGCGTGAAGCTAGACAGAAACTGGACTTTATCTTACTTTTCTCATTTTCGATCCGCTGAAAGCTGGTGTGAGAGTGTTTCTCTTGTTCTTCCAATTTTGATCAACGAGGACCGTCAGTGCATGGTTACAAGGTTTAGTTTCAAGTGGTAGACGCTGTGGAAAGAGGAAAGCATTGATGATGAGTACGACCGTTGTCATTTCATTACAGGCATATCAATGCAAGTTTATATTAAATGCTCAATTACAAAAAAGTTTGTTTACCTCAATACGCACATTGATTTTCACATCCAAAATGAAAAAGTTCATGTCGTCGTCATTCCTTATGTTATTTTCTAATTGTAATATCATAATGCCAGTAGTGGTTTAGAATTGATTCTTTTGCATATTAAACACTCATTAATATCATTTAGCTGACCACAGTGTGTGAAATTTCTGTGCTTTGCATGACCCCTTATAAATGTTGAAATTAGCTTTTGAAGTGCCTATTGACTAGAATGTGCCGTTCCTCTCTAAGCAAGCACATCTCCGAACATTTGGGTTTTCTTGATGTATGTAATACGAAAACAGGGATTTAAACCATTGAAATTTCGTACAGAATAGAAGTTCAAGAATGAATGTTTCGCGATTCGCGAAACATTATTATACGCACTCTTCTGTTGTAAAAGGAGGTGAAGTGCTTGACGCAAATCTGCTTACACATCTCAGGGTCTATCACTTCAAGCACTGCTTGACGACCTTCGTAAATCCTGGGTAAAGAATTTCAGATTCGTAAATGGGGATATTTACAAGCCATATTGACAAAAATCTTTAAAAAATAAATAGAAAACGACGAACATTGCTTCCTTATTGACCTGTATAAACAAGAGCGAAAATGATATTATTTTTTTAACCAGCAAATGCACTGCAAGATGCATTTCGTTATCCTAGGACTAATCGACGATTTGCAGTCGAAGTTGGCTAGAAGGGGTAGCAGTGGTGTCAATTTAACGCCGCATTGCATTCACAACTATTTTGCAGTCAGAAAAATAATTTTCCCAAATACGTGTTTGTAAGCTTAGGATCGCTGCAAAATTAACACATTGGCGATAATATGGCCTAGAAAGATAACGAAAGATCAATGTTGATGTTTCATCGTTATATGGTAGCCAATTTGATGATGTAAAGTATCATACGCATGTTGTACTAATTCAATGATATCATCATCACAGATGTTGTAACGTTCGTCTAAAGGAACTACAATCATGTAAATGTTAATGCTACGTTGCGATGGCAATTATGTTGGAATTTTAAAATTTAGTTAGCATCATCAAAATGGTTACCACTGAATCATGCAAAAGCAAAATTGATTTCTGATTATCTTTCAGCAAATACGATGGTTTCAATAGGGCTCCAACTCACAACATACGGTACCCATGCAGTCACCTAGCGGAGAAGCCACAGACAAATTCGCTCGGCCAAATCCCCGATCTCAAAAAGATTGGTTCAATAACTAATATGGCGTATGATTTTTATCTGTCTTAAATAGCATCAAGGTGGGACATGACAATATCCTTGAAATTAATGTTTTCGATTTTAGTCATATGTCAACCTATCACTTACCCGAAGGCTTTGCCGTATTTTTTGTACCACTCCATCTCTTTGTCTTGGAAACCCTACAAATACAAACATGTAGCGAAATCAAACGCTTACAACAAATTATTTCAAACCTCTCGGTAACTTTAAATGCCAGCAAACCATATCTGTAGAGCGATCTGTTTCAAAACGGTAACTGTTGACTCTTAAAACGATGCATAGACGCGGAAAACTTATGCCTGTACCCCTTTCAAGTTAAACAAAAGATCGAACTTTGGCACTTCTTCAAATGTTTACGTTAGTATTTTGTAATTGATATACAAAAGATTGCCGTCAACACTATAGATGCGGAATACCATCTTTCAGTTCTTGAATCGTCATTTTAAACTTTACGTGAATACCCCAAATGCCAGCTTACATTTATTAGATCTGAAATGCATGCTATCTTTGGCTACAATATTTTGCCATGTGAACGCTGTATAGACGTTGTCAAGCATTAATGCTATAATAACGTACTCGAGCGACTTAATTATGTCGATGTGATTAAAAATAGCCGTAAAATAAAACCCTTTATTTCAAAGCGATCCTCCAGAACTCGTAAACACACTAAATAAATATGAGGAGACAAATAGAAACATGGAAAGATAGTGGGACGCTTAAAATAATAGAACGGCATGTGATCATGAAAGATAGAAAAGACTAATGTATGGACCAACGTCTATTGCCAGCCAAGCGGAAAGATAGACAGACAGTCGATGTGGCTATACATTAAGAGACATGGAAAGGCAGCTAGACAGACAGACAGACAAACAGACAGACAGATATGTAGAGGTGCAAGTTGATCGTTTGACTGACTGGGACATAGCCAGGGACATAGCCATGCAGGTCTTGGTAACTCACCGTGCTCAACTGAATGAAATTTCCTGCGAGTGGCCACGGTGCTGGTCCAGGAATTCCCATGTTTCGGAATGTGGAAAATGGCCATGTTGCATACCTACGATAGACATGACGACAAACTGTAAGCGTTTGGTTGTCCTTCAATCTGATGTAGTATTGCTATGATGTACATTTCAGCGACTATTTAAATTCAGGTCACGAAGGAAGTTCTATCTGGAGAATCTATAGAAATCACAGAATGCAATGTGCTGTTTTGTGCATGGGCTGAAGTCTCATCAGTTTATATATATTTCTATCAGCTGTACCATTCTTACTGACAACATATCGAACAGAGGCCATTGCCCGCACTGAACAAGATGATGAATATTGCAATGTCGGTAAACTGTTTCAGAATTACACGACATGGCGTGAGTTAACTCGACGTTCTATAGCTTTTATCTATATTATATCCTGTTAGTTGTGCACGATATTCATTGTTCATTTCATACAGTTTTAGCAGCTGCACTGTTTGGGTCCCGGAAAGGCAACACTGCCCTGACATGATTATGGTTAACGAAGGGAGTTTTGCACTTCAAAGCAGACATTTGGTTTCCAAGCTCCGAAATGGGTCACTTGCGCCATTACGTTACATATTCTCCAACCTTCTAATCTCCCTACCTTACCTTAAAAGCCCCTAACCTTATTGTTACATCTGTCAACATTTGTTTCATCAGACAAAACCGGTAGCCCCGAATTTAGATGAGAAAAGTGAAACATAGTTTCATTAATGTAGAATGTTTTGATGACCTCAAGTTTTAGAAAATGCGGTATAGACGATACCCTTCTGTACACTTCTGAAAAAGAGTTGTCGTGAAACTAGTGTTTCCTTCAAGAGTCACCATTACTTGGCCGTTTTGAATGCCAGATGTTGTTGTCTGACACAGATAATCGAGTTATTGTCCGGCAAATGTAAACGCCAGGAGTGTTCTAACCACCAGGCTTACAATCTCCCTTTCTGAGCACGTCATCGAGTTCAACCTTTTGCTGTTACTTAACTCACCCTCTCTCTGTCCGAGAGACGCTAATCGACTTTTGTCTGTTGTTTTTCCTAACAAAATGTTATGTCAAATACTTACAAGTAAAACAGGACCAGTGCTATTACACAAAGCAGCACCCAGGCAGATACTTCAAAGCCCAACAACTCCATGATTTCGTCGATGTCACGCCACAAATCTATGTGTACTGTTCAGTGCGACTTTATAGTGTAAATGTAATGGAAGTGCTGTATTCGTGTACGTATACTGTTAACATAGAGGTCGCTCACCATTTTTCTGCAGAGCATTTGAATGACTCGTTCGAGAAGAATACAGGTGGCGAAACCGACCTACTTTACGGTGTTTGATAATCAAAATAACTTGCACATGTTTTGACTACCTGTATGATATTATTTGATTTCTGTGATACTTACGTGATAAATGTTTCAATACTGATATACAGGGTACTCCCATTACGATAACTGATAAAATGCTTCAAACGGCGTAGTTGAAAGGAAACGTCAAAATTATTCCAACAATTTACCACGCAAAATAACCTTTTTAACTCACGTGTTCACACACGTGAGCTAATGTCATAGCGATGTCTGTGTGTCTGTCCGTGTGTGTGTCTGTCTATCTGTATGTCTGTCTGTTTACACGATAACTCAGAAACGCCTGTACAAATTCAAGTCAGATTTGGTAGACAGGTACTATATGCTACTTGCAGGAACTGATTAGATTTTGGTCAGTATGGCTTCATATAAATGAAGTTATGACATATCATTTTTTTCATATAATGGTTTCCATATGGAAACAATAATGGCAGTGTCGACATATATCAAGAAATACAGCACAAAATTTCATGAAACTTTTCACAGATGGCAATCTCAGAACATTATGATGATACTGTGAGTGCCATGTCAATGATCGGCTCATTTGCATATTTAAATAACTTTTGTAATTAGTGACATAACTCTAAAATTCCTGCACCAAATTTGATGATACATGTAATAAATATTGATCTGATATATAGCTAATGGGACTGAGAAGCATAGGGCAGTGTCAACTTGATTAACAGCTCACTTGCATATTTTATGAAGCTTTGTAATTAGTCATATAACTCCGAAATAAATGCGCCAAATTTGATTAAATTTGCTGCACATACTGATCCGACAGATATCTAACTGTGGTGTCAAGCATTTAGTAGTGTGAAGTTATTTAGGGTTCATTTGCATATGGAATGAACTTTGTAATTAGGTATATAACTCTGAAATTACGGCACCTAATTCGGTGAAACCTGGTACAGATATTGATCTGATATGCATCTAATTGTACTGAGAAGCATTGGACAGTGTCAAGTTAATAAATAGCTCATTTGCATATTTTATGAAGTTTTGTAATTGGTCATGTAACCCGAAATAAATGCATTAAATTTGATGAAACATGCTAAAAATGTTGATCTGAGAGATATCTAATTGTCCCATGAAGTATTGAGTAGTATCAAGTTAATTAATGGTTCATTTGCATATTTAATTAACTTTGTTATTAGTGATATTATTCCCTAATTACAGCATTAAATTTGATGAAACGTGCCACATATGTTGATCTGATAGATATCTAATTGTCCCATGAAGCATTGAACAGTGTCAATTTAATAAACACCTCATTTGCATATTAAATAAAGTTTTGTAATTAGTAATTTAATTCTGAGAGTACTGTGCGAAAGTTGATGAAACCTGTTACATACAATGATATAACAGATATCTGATTGTTCTGTAAAACGTACTACTATTAATGAACTTGTTCTAAAACACTTCATATTCATTTCACATGTGGTTAAGAAAATATTAGTATCTACATCAACGTCTGCTTGTACCATACAAATTTTCTTACCACGACACCACTTACAAATTGAGAAATGTTTTTACTTTTCTTGCACAGGTGACGAAAAACATGCTTGAAACGTCTGAACGCTGCAAATAATCACACCGGGAAACTTAAAACCAAGCATAAGACGAGTTCGGTGCGTCCATTAACATATCTTACACATTGCCAAGAGACTCTAATCGGGAACTAGCATAACATCATCGGCATCTCAAATAAACCAACAAGTAAACATCAAACAAACACAAATAACTAGAAACAACGCGTTTTGGGAACTTCCGTTGTCAGAAAGTACGGAACAAGTGTGCGATCTAGAATTAACTTAGACATCACTTGAACTGAAGACGAAAAAGACACAGTTTTATCATAAAACTATGCATGCACAATTTTTTCCGAGCACACATATTTTAAATCGCCTTGGTGCTTACAGGTATTAGCGCGCCAGGAATCAATGACCAGTTCTGCATATTGTCATAAATGAAGTGACAGGCAGGCAAACAGATAGACAGACAGACAGAGGCACGGACAAACGAACAGAAAGATAATGAAATAGATAGAAAGGATTTATTTATTTACAAATAATTGTCACCCGATCGGACGTACAGAGAGAGGGACAGGTAGACACATTGACAGCTACACTTATAAAGAAAAGACTGAAGGTCTTACAGCCAGTACGAGGGTTGGATGAAAAGTTTTGAGCCTAATTTTGAAGTCCTACTGGAATGAGTTCTATGCTATGTATTTTCAACATAGTGCCCCTTCCGGTCCACACACTTCTGCCAGCAGTGCTGCAGCGCTTAGATCCCTGCTTTATATAGAAGGTTTAATCTTGGTCGACGAAAGAGTCCTGAATATAAATGGCGGATATTACGCCATCGTCTTCATCAAAATGCTTTCAAGCTCAATGTTTCTTTATGTTGGGGAAGAGATGAAAGTCTGAGGGTGCTAGGTCAGGAGAGTGTGGTGGATGTGGAAAGAGTTTGAAGCCGCAGTCATACATTGTTGCCATGGCAATGACTGACTTACGGGGTGGCGCATTGTTCTGATAGAACAAGACATCTTTTCTCAATTTTCCTCGTCGTTTTTTATAGCCTCCCGTAACTGCCTAAATAGGTTAGAATAGTACTCTCCATTGATAGTTTGTCCCTTTTCTAGGTTGTCATCTGAAGAGTTGAAATAAAACTAGGCTTCATTGATCTGGCATCGCTCCCTCAAAGTTAGGCTCAAAACTTTTCATCCACCCCTCGTAAGATATAAAGATATATTTTAATTGATAAATTTAAATTGACAAAGACAATGATGGATTTGTGAGTCTCACCGTACTCAACTGAATGAAGTTTCCTACAAGTGGCCATGGTGTTGGTCCGGGAATTCCCATTTTTCGGAACGTGGAAAACGGCCATGTTGCATACCTATGATATAGATTACATAGACCTGTTCAAGCTGTTACCTATCGTTTCGAAACCTTAAGTTTTCACTTAAGGGATCTAGTGAAGGTAGATCGACAATTCATTCTGTTAAAATCGAGTTACTAGGGTGTTTAATTCGAATAAGGTATTGGCAGATTTCACACTCTTTAGACAAAGAGCACGTTTTCGAAAATGTCACATGTCATTGATGGCACTGAATTTGATGACGAGTGTTTTAACCCGGCCCTCTCAGGCCTAAACTTCTATTATAGTGTGAACTCTGGTATTACAAAAAAGTCAGGCCTGTAAGGGTTGATGTTCGCATACAGTAATATTCACAAGACCTGGCATTCAACAATTTTTTTTTTTTTTTTTTTGGGGGGGGGGGTTTGCTTTAACTTACAGTTGGATATGTATTGTCCAATACAATATTGTTGCTGCTGTAATTCACGAAAGAAAACCCATCGGCAGTAGAGCCGTGTTTGTGGCTTTGGTCATGACCTTAAAAGTCCTCACTACCATTGTATCTGCCAATATTAACTGTTTCAATGGATCAAACCAACAGAGTAGGACGCGAATCTCACTGCCGTATAGCATGCTGTGATTTGACCTCCGATTTTTACAAAAGGTGGTATACAGATGACATCCTCTATACACCTCCGTGAAAGAGGTGCCCCTGAAACATGATTGTGTCGTCTGCAATTATAGTGACTTTCCTATGAACTTAAACTTTTTCAAGGTCAAACATTCTTTCATCTGACACAGTTGAAGTGAGGAGTTTTTAACCACAAAATCGTCTCGCAGCGTAAGTACGTCGTAGGGTTCAAGTTTTTAGCTGACGCATTAATTAGTCGCCCACTCTCTGTCCAAGAGACGTAGTAATCGTCTTCCATGTATTGTTTTTCGGATTTAATTTTATGTAAAATACTTACAAGTAAAACAGGACCAGTGCTATTATAGAAAGCGGTATCCAGGCAGATACTTCAAAGCCCAACAACTCCATGATTCAGTCAATCTAACACAATGCGCGCACATCACATTCGCTTTAATACCTATGTTGTGCAGAGTAAGTCCATGACCTATTCAAGGGGATTGTAGATGGGAAAGACATGAAATGTGACCTTCTTCGTGGTGTTTAACAATAGAAATAACTACAAGTTTGATAGGCTGTATGACTTTCTTTGATGTTCGTCAAATAAACTTGATAAACCGTGAGCTAATGTCGTAAGATGCCTGTCTATCTGCCTGCCTGTCTGTCTGTCTGTCTGTCTGTCTATTTACACGATAACTCAAAAACGCCTAAACGGATTCAAGTCCGATTTAGAAGATAGGTACCATATGCTAATGGCAAGAACGAATTAGATTTTGGTCACTGTGGCTTGCATATTAATGAAGTTATGAAATATCATTTTTTTCATACAATGGTTACTAATGGAGACAGTAATGACTGTGTCGATATACATCAAGAAATACGGCACAAAATTCCATGAAACTTTTCACAGATGACAGTCTCAGAACTTTATGATGACACTGTGAGTGCCATGTCAATTATCAGCTCATTTGCATATTTAATGAACTTTGTTATTAGTGATATAACTCCGAAATTCCTACACTAAATTTGATGATACCTGCTATAAATATTGATCTATTATAGATATCTAATTGTACTGAGAAGCATTTGGCAGTGTCAAGTTAATAAATATATAATTTGCATATTTTATGAAGTTTTGTAATTTATCGTATAACTCCAAAAATAACTGCACCAAAGTTGATGAAATCTGCAGCAGATGCTAATCTGACAGGTAGCTGACTGTGTTGAGAAGCATTTAGTAGTGTAAAGTTAATTGACAGTTCATTGCATATTTAATTCACTTTATAATTAGTGATGTAATTCTGAAATTATGGCACCAAATTTGGTGAAACCTGCTACAGATATTGATCTGATAAATATTTAATTGTTGCATGAAGCATTTGGCAGTATCAATTTAATAAATATATCATTTGCATATTTTATGAAGTTTTGTATTTAGTCGTATAACTCTAAAATGACTGCACCAAATTTGATGAAATCTGCTGCAGATACTGATATGACAGATATCTAACTGTGATGTAAAGTATTTAGTAGTCAGAAGTTAATTAAGGGTCCATTTGCATATTTAGTAAACTTTGTAATTAGTGATACAACTTTGAAATAATGGCACCAAACTTAGTGAAATCTGCTACAGATATTGATCTGATAAATATCGGATTGTCATGTGAAGCACTAAGAAGCGTCAAGTTAATTACGGGTACATTTGTATATTTTATTGAACTTTGTATTTAGTGATATTTCTTCGAAATGACAGCCTCAAATTGATGAAACGTGCGACAGATGTTGATTTGATTGATATCTAATTGTCCCATGAAGCATTGAGCAGTCTGAAGTTAATAAACAGCACATTTGCATATTAAATTAAGTTTTGTAATTAGTGATTTAACTCCAAGAGTACTGTGCGACAGTTGATGAAACCGGCAACGTATTATGACATGACAGATATCTGATTGTTCTGTGAAACGTACTACTACGTAATCAACCTGTTGTAAACCACGTGAGCACATTCAGTTCATATCTGGTATTTGTATACTTCGTATTATTTACATCACTAAACTAGCCTAATTACAGAGGGGACAGTAAATGGAAAATCTTCAAATGGAATTAATTAAAAGTAAAAACATTGAGTAGTTGCAACGAATAATCAAACTTAGGATGCTGCCATTACGGCATGGGGGTTGGGGGAGTGAGAGGGGGTCACTAAAGAATTGAAAGTTACAAGGAGGGTAGCTCAAAATTTGGAGAGGAAGAACAATCATTTAAGCTTTCTGAAATATATTTGTTTTAAGTTTTTTGGTTACTATGCCTATAAGCCAAATAGTAATTACAAACAGTCTTGCATGAATTTTAATTCCCTTCTCTCTCCCCTTGTGGCGGAAAGTTTTAGATCTGACTTTTTAAATGGAGTTATTTCAGGAAGATTTTCTTGCCCTACCTTGTGTTACAATTGTCATTTATGCACAACTCAGACGCCTTAGGACTCCGTCCTTATTTCAAGCTCCACGATGCGGGTAATATATGAGGAAATTTGCCTTTACCCGAGAACTTTTACACTGTGTAATGACATTTCTGTTGATACATTCTTGCCCCTGACTGTTATAAAGACATTTGTGCCCAAATATTTTTTATTCTTAGTGTCCATTCTTTGTGTAAATACCGCCCATATTCTATTTTTAATTTCTTTCTGTATATTTTTGTTTTGACTGTTGTTATTGTACTGTTTGTTTGTCTTTGTATTGCTTATTTTCTCGGAGTCTGTTATCTTTTAGCCCTTTGACCCATTAAGTAAATCAATAAATTACTGTGTAAAAAACCTGGATTACTGCGAAGACTCAGTAGCACCATCAGCTTCATTATGGAAATCACCCAGTTTGATGAATTTCAAACACTCGAAGTTAATTTGGTTTGGAAAAATATCAACTCACCCAGCATTAGGAAGAGCTACAAAGAGGTTTTGGAATATCTTTATTTGAAGTCACCATTAAACTGGTACTTCCCCTATGCCAATTTATCTTAAATCTATGCAAATGTGAAACAGCCACGCTACTCATCGGACCTGCCGTGTTTGGTCCCAGAACCCCATAATTTTGCCATGTTTCAGGCATTCATTGTCATATAATCTTGCATATGATGTCTGTGAATATATAGCGACTACGCTTGAGTAGAAAATAAATTGAAAAAATGTTCCATTTTTGTCGGAGAATGCATATGTTTCATAATGTGTTCCCTGTACGACGATTTGACCCCTATTTACATATGTCACGAAAGTGCCCATGGTGATTATTCAAATTTATCATACTGTAAAGCGATGCTATGAAATTCAAAAACTCCCGCCCAGTGTATACAAATGGCTGTATCATCATCAATCCCCCTATTGTGTGTCCACAGTCCTTTAACTTCCCAGCAAGTTCGGTCACGGAAAAACAGTTTACTGTGGTCAAGATAAGAGACATAACCAGTGTTATGCACACCGGAGCAATTTTTAAGAAAGACATGTGTCCCACGAACTTCTGTTCACGTTTAACTGGCAAATGACTGTTTATTTCCTTCGGTCAATATGTAAAATACATTTCAAAAAATTTATAAAACATTTTGAAATTGCATACCATTTTTATCTTGTACATAAAATGTAGATTATAGGAACATAGATCTTGACTACTTCTTCGATCATCACGCTCTATTTCCATTGATTCCTTTTTTCTCTCCTTTAAAATATTGTCTTGGTTCACAGGAGCAGAACGAATATACCTATGACAACTTCTACGCGCGAAAGTAACTGATTCAATGCATAATGATCAGTAACGACTAAAAGAATGTATTCATTTACATCAAACAGAATGGTTACATCGCAGAACGCTTCTCCGGGATAGAAAAGTGAGCACATTTTAACCTTTTGAGTTCAGCATTTTTAGTGCAACATTTTACCAATTTTATGAATTTTTCTGTATGTTTTATTAAAATTTTGGACCAAATAGATATCATATTGCTACAGTTTTTTATAAAAATTTTGGCAAAAATCTAAAAAAAATTGACTTGGTTATATATTATAAAGGCAACAGAAAGTGACTTTGGCGCTCACATTGTTAATAGTAAAATCGGCAACATCTCCTAAAATATATTTGATGTTCGCCTATTCTTTTCTGCGTGTCGCAAAATATCCGTACGGTTGCAAAGTAGTCGTCATTAAATGCTGTATTGCGGTTCACAATTTTATTTTATTCAAATAAATTAGTGAAGACGCCTCCTCCTAGATAGAATTTTCATCTATTGATACATACAGGTTTGGAGGCATTTAGAGAAAGTGAACATTGAGCAACAATCTTTGATGTATGTAAAGTTTACAGAAAACTGTAAGCAATATCTTTAAAATTTTATTGAAATCAATGCACAATTTCTTCGATGTGTGAAAATGTTTATCTTTAAACCAGACGGAGGTGTGTCCGAGTCAATTCATAGGGATTTATCAAACGTCCATAAACTCTGGAGTTTACGTGTGATACAATTATGGTGAAGCAGGAAAAGAGCTCATGTTCTTGACTTGACTGAGAGTTTCACGCCATTAGGTGGTGACAGGAATCCAGTCTTTCCAAGCTTTGGAGGTATCTGATGAAGAGATTTAGAACAATTCATTAGGCTCATTCAGCGTAAGAGCGATATTGAGATCACCTCCTTAAGTTAATGCAGAAGCAATAATAATATACATATTACTAACAACACGCAATGTCATTGTCTTCACCATCGCCGGCACCTTCATAAAAAATCATCATCATCATCATCATCTTCATCATCATCAGTAACAACAATAACAACCTCCTCCTCCTCCCAACCACCACCACCACGAACAAAAACAACAACTCGTTCTGCTGTTGTTACAGCCCACGATAATATCGTGGTTGAAATGCTTTCTATTTTACAAAGCTATTTTACACAGCGATTCCATTGTCTTTTTATTCGTACCTCAGTCTCAGCGCAAGGTTCAAAGGTGAAATTCTGGAAAATACGGACCAGGCCGATTTTAGCTTCCAACAAGGCAAATCTCATTCCTATACAGTTACGAGGACCAGCTCCAAATGGCAACCATGCGTAAGGATGACGTTTTTCTTTCTCTTCCTTAGAAAACCTGAAAGGTGTAGTGAATTTTTCATCGTGCTGTGGTGCGTGAAACTTTACGTGGACCACATACACGTGTGTATGGAGTATTGAAGTATGAACATGTATAAGAAATAAAATCACAGCCTTGCAGGCAAGGAGATAGACAAGCGTACGTAGGAGGAACATTTACTTTCTTGAAAGATTACTTTGAAATCTAGTTTGAAAAACCATGACATCGTGAACTTGAAAACAGCGGAAGACTCCCACGTTTATAACAATTTGGATACTGGCAGTGATATACGCTGTAAAGGTAACACAAGCCCTGGCCACTTACCTCTCTGGATCGAATTTCTCAGGTTCAGGGTAGACCTTCGGATCGTGATGAATTACATAGATTGGCACAGCAACAAACATTCCCTTCGGAATGTGAACTCCAGCAATTGTTACATCCTCGTTACACTCTCGATCAAATCTGTCAAGGGAAGATAACAAATCACTGTGACGTCAACATTTCATTGCTATTTTGTTCTAATGAACATGTTGAAACCACAGGCGTACGGAATGTTTCCTAGATCGTCGTCGGATGGGAAGTGACTGACACTGTACTGTGAGGCCGAAGGCCGAACCTCGGTACTGTATAACAATACCAA
>LD348738.1:46505-60431 GCA_001465055.1 Ptychodera flava | reverse complement strand
TTTTTTGAGGTAGATGCTTTATTTCGTTTGTTTCGGGCCGCCGGTCGATTTTCCGTGACATACCTTGGTATTGTTATACAGTACCGAGGTTCGGCCTTCGGCCTCACGGTGCATGCAGTGTCCGTCACTTCCCTTCACGACGATCTAGGAAACATTCCGTACGCCTGTGGTTGAAACAGCTTCGATGTTAAAGCGAAGGGTCGACCTGTCTGAGGCTGCGCGACGACTTTCTCGTTGATAAACATTATCGAGCAAATGTGCAGCAAATGCAGCATTTGATGAATGTTCATAATTCACCGGTTTTGTAACTTTCAAATTCTGCAAGACTTTGCCTAATAAACTGTAGTAGCGTCCCTGCGTTTATATGAAGATACTCCTGCCGCCGTTCAGATCCCCGCCAGCCGCCATGTAAAATTGTGGATATACGCAAGGGATGTTGGGATATGTTGTGCATAGAAACAGATACATTGTATTGTCCCATGTACGCAGCCGCAGACAGAACACCCACCCTTTTAATAGTCAGATTGCAAACGTTACAAGAATCTCGACGAAAATGTTTGCTTTCACCTTATGGCAGGTGGGAACATCCTAAGGGTTTCACATACAACCATATCCAGATATGACATCTTGGAAACTGCTTCATACGTAACTTCGTCATAGTTTGCCATTACGTCATCGAT
Organism: Ptychodera flava; assembly: GCA_001465055.1. Classification (NCBI taxonomy): domain Eukaryota; kingdom Metazoa; phylum Hemichordata; class Enteropneusta; family Ptychoderidae; genus Ptychodera; species Ptychodera flava. Next base: position 59,751 of record LD348738.1, on the reverse strand, counting down.
TTCAGCGCACAATTTGTCTTGCACGTCGGGATTGGTTGCCATGGAGTAAGCAAGAAAACTCATCATGGTACTCGTTGTCTCGTAACCAGCCAAAAAGAATAACAGTGACTGCAAAAATAATAACGGCAAATTTGTAAACTTTTATTATGGTTTATGAGGAAAAATTACCACATTGTCTTATAGTGATTATTTCCAGATCTAACAGATTTGTATACTTTACTTTCATAATGTTTCTTTTATTGTGTAGAGGTCACCAGGAGATAACAACCTCATTGGAGAATTTTTCCCGATTTGTAATTGTAAATGGGAAATTCTTCATTGTAAATAAATAATAAACAAACAAATAAATAAGTTTCAAGCAATAGTAAAACTTATTCATGAGTTCTTCAGTTTTTGGCTTCAAATGCCCCGGGAATCAACTCAATAACAGGTATAAGTAGATGTGCAAGCATGGAAATGAGGCTGGCAGACAGTTAAAACATCAGCTTTTGTGTAAACACTTTGGCTACAAATCTACAGTTATATCGAATGAAATGTACAAGCTGAGAAAAAATTCACATAAAAATAATGTGCTAACTTTACTATGACGATAGTTCATAAAATTAAAACGTAAGCCTAACTAATGAACGACGTTACAATATGTAACATATGTAAAAATGCCAGTTCCCGCTTACAGTATTGCTACTTTTGTCCCCGGGAAATCTTCTGATGACAAAGAATTGTAACAAATGCAAATATTAAAATGCAATGTCACTTTCTTTCAGGCCTAATATTTTTTACGATACTTACCTGAGCCAACACCTCATCGTTTGTAAAACCTTTATGGAAATCATCTGTGTCTGATTTTCCATCTCTCACAAGTCGAACTCCGTTCTCATCTTCTTCTGCTTCATTTTCTTTGATGTATTGGTCATAAACTTCATGGGCGTCTAGCATTTGCTGTAGAAAGTCAACTCTCTGTCGATAGGCAAGTGTACACGGCATTGATTATGACACTACAGTGTTTAGAAACTAGGACTAGTTATGAAAATAGCTGTTAATGCTAATTTAATTGTGCAGACGTCTCATATATCCTTCCTTGCCCGAAAATTTACAATATCTGTAATTTAACTTTGTAAGATATTTTAGATTATTGATAGTCCTGATCTGCAATCTTTGTCTGTACTGGCAGCTTGTCAATGTTCGGTAAAGGTCTATATTCGTCTGTAACAGAAAATTTTAAATCACGGGAGACAGTGACCTTACCTACCTTCTCTGCGGGATCTTGTTGTTTTCGTATCTCAATTGTAGTTTCAGTTAAATTCACGAAATAGTCCATTATTCTCTTGGGGAAAAAACCGATGTTCAGCCAATTTAATATTGGTGTTAGAAACGGGACAAAAACTGCAATCGGATAAGAAGAAATATATCTTTTACGTGTCACCTTTGAATGGCATGCTGGGCCCCTCGATCATTGACGTTAGTAAGACTATGCGCTCCGATAGTGAAAGGTTTAAAGTTTTGCTTAAATATTCCTTATTTCCTTATTTCAACCATTCTCTTTCAAAATCTAGAATAAACATCGGATGTTCACAGTGCAAATTTTTGGTACTAGAGAAACAAGTTACATGTACTCAAGATTTACTTGTATTTGAAATTCAAAGTGGCCGTCAGTCCTGTGTTGACTCTATAGAGAAAGGTAAAATTTTCGAATTTCGAAAAAGTAAGACAGCCGAAAGTTTTCTTACACCAAGAGCTTTAAAATGAACCCCCACAAGTGGTATACCAGAAACGAATTGTATAAGTTTGAGAGTCCAAATGTCTGTCCCTGAGGCGCGTTCTACCTCATGGTAAAATTCAAAATGAACATTCGTTTTTTTATTTCGGAGATACATACCATTTTTGCCTGTCATCGTGGTGACAATCTTGAACGGAATCATAAATTCATAAACGCATACATTTTTCACATTCACGCCCGCAGAATACACGTAAGTTGAGTCACGCATCACCAAAAGAGCACTTACAAACAATCAGAAACACAGGGCTGAAAAGCCCTGACCCAAACGCTTCCTTCACATGCCTGACAAATGGGTGGTCAGGTTGTTCTTGTGAGTTCACGTCAACACCAAAGCCGGCACTGCCAATGCTGTCGATCACATAACCACCAAAGACTCTGAAATAATTCAAAGACGTCAGGTAAGCGTTTTCAAAAGGAGAGTTTCATTGCAAATATGTGAAAAAATCGTCAGAATCACCAGTATCAAGTTGCTATGTCGTGCATATTTTATTTTATTTTATAATATTTTATCATGATTTGCATATCATAGTCGCAAATTAACGGTATTATATTCAGATCATATCGATGTAATTACAATTTTCTGCAATGTAAAGGCTGGGTGAATAAACTTGTGGTTATTGATAAGGGAACTATGAATTTTTAATAGATATTTTACGATAAGCATACTTGACTCTATCCATTTTTCACAACTGTGGGCATAAAGTTTTAGTATTTTTAATGTCGACTCCAGATCTCGAGGCAAGTCTTACACTCGCCCGTGCATACGCACAGAAACAGATACCAGCTATGAAGAACTTCAGTTAAGTCTTGAGTTAATATCCATGTTTTGGCTTCCATATTTCATCACAGACAGTTTATTTACTGTGTGTAATTACATGGACATCTCTATCTGGGTTTCGTTAGGGACGAATTACTTTTGAAAAGTTGAAAGCACAAATTTCAGTTTACTTATATGCAATGTAACAATAGAACCAAACCACTAAAACTATGGTTATACCGCTTGCTATCGCTCGTGCGTTAAAAAAAATTGATCAAAATCTCACTGTACACCTGTCGCCGGAGAATGGGGAGTACATATCAAGCCTCCCTAAAGACGATGTGACCAAGGGCAGGCCATCATTTGCGCCACAGTTGGAGGCCAAATTGTCTGATGTCGTAAGTTCGATATATGCGATTTGTAATAATATTTAATTAAAACACAGTTCCTTGAGGATGGATTATGATCGTAGCATTACGCTGCCTTAACAAATAATGATGAGGCGAGGGGGGGGGGGGGGCTGGAGGAATCGTGATTGAAATCATATTTTTTCAGACCCCATCAGTACCCTCAAAAATTTTCCAGTCCCCCCGTAAAATCTCGTGTTCATTACCTAGCATTTTGATTTTTGCTTGAACGAGGAAGTCTTTTGTGTTTTAATTCATTTTATATGTATGGTACGTTTTTTCTAAAAACGTTGTGTCGATAAAAATATTTTGTAAAAAAAAATCCACCGGTTTTCAGTTGTGTAAAATGTGTAACTGATAAATAATACTTCTCTCACTGTCATTAATCACCCATTGCTTCCAAATATAGGTATCAGGCTGGCTGAAGAAGACACGGATAGAGTAATAGGATACTACAAAGTGAAGATAGTAAAGACAGTGAAAATTTGGGATCCTTCTCTTCAATCATTTCCCCCTGAGTTTCCAAGCCCCATTCCTAACTCTTACCAAAGATAATTTATCGCCCCTTTTAGAACGTGACCTTTGACCTCATTTCCAAAAGTACGCACATCTTTGACGTCATCAGTTTGTGGCTATACCACTTGTAAAATGTTGCCGCACAATTTATTTATTTATTTATTTATTTTTCTATTTTTTACCTTAGGCAAGTTCTTAAACTGATTCATTTTTAAACATATCAATGGATTTTTTGGATTAATCAGGCTAAGTCGACTTGAGTTAATCCAACTCTGGCCAGGTTATTGGCACCTGCTGAAGAGTATGTGAGATGAAGATTATGAGATAGTATGCAAAATGTACATCCCTAGCTGCATTTTGCCAAATTGATAAAACCTGAGCACAGTGACCGACCCAAAATAAACTCGAGATATACATGATGTAGATTCTGCTCAAAATTGACAATATTGGAAGATTGTAAAGTAAACGTTTTAATCTCTAAACTTTTTGGTGTAATAATGGCAAACTTGGTAGAAAATAAATAATTCTATTCAGTCACACTTTTTGTCATTTAAATAGGTGTCTTTCAAAGTTTTGCTTTTGTGTAATTGGAAAATTTAGAAAATCAAGCATTGTGATCCTATCTTTTTTCTTTTATATTTGATTTTTCTTATATGCAAGAAGTCAAAAAACAGATAACTTTCAAGTTTCCTGGTCTTCCATATAATGTGTTGCTCTCTGGTCTGATCTTATGTACAAGTATATTTCATTTTCATAAATGTCATTTGACCCAAACTCTTCTTCAGCTACACCAGAGTCAGAGCTATCTCTGTTACTGCCGGTATGCCGTTACAGTGACACTGCAGTAGCAAGGCAGTAGTTGTATTAACTTTGATTATTTTGACAATATATTTGTTCAGTCTATATACAACCTTGTTTTGTTCTACTCTCTGCAGCGTGATGAACTGTCCAGTATTCAGCTTGCCAACACAGCCTGTTCATGTGTACTCTGCAGTAATTGACAAATGATTTTCAGTCTGGAATCTAATTCAATTATCATCCAATACATATTTATACACACAGGCTTGTCGACAAACTGAATACAGTATTGTGTGTTTCAGCATACTAAAGGGAGATAGCAAGAAACTGTATTTGATAAAAATACTGAAAAAATTATCAGCAGTTACAGCTTCTGTCCCGTTACGAGGTTCATTGAATTACCTGACAAACCTTGGAATTCGAAAATGTAAAGATAAGAGAACCCAAAATTTGTAGGTCCCCCCTATAGGCAGTGCAAAAATTTCAAGTCCCCCTCCACTACCCCCAAAATTTTCGAATTCCTTTGAATTCCTCCAGTCCCCACCGTTTTTTTTGTGAACGCTGCCTTATACAGGTTTTCGTCTTGAGGCATCAGGGCATCAGTTTGCTCCTTCTGCGATGAAAAAGTCACATTGCAAACTCTGTTGCTTTTTCTAAAATACACCGTAAGAAGAGGACTTACTCTTTACATTGTACTGTTTTTCCTTCTTTGCAGTGTTTGTCAAGAACTCGTAACATAGTGGTTGCAGCGCTGTTGACAATAGGAGTCATCTGTAAAGGAGCAACGTCGGGATTCATTAGTCTTTCGGGAATCAACTCTTCAACGGCGCAAACTGCTACATCAAGAGTGGATACTGAGGAAGGTTCGTCTCTAAGTTCAAAGAATTCAAAGCATGGGACGTTGTTTTTTACCCGTAATCTAATAAACTTGATCTGAGTTTTGTTGCATTGAAGTTAGTATTCTCAGCTCACTACACTGGAAGAATGATATCTGATATTTGTTGGGGCAAATAAAACATTGCGAAGACTCAAACTTACAATTCTCATTTTCGATCCGCTGAAAGCTGGTGTTAGAGTGTTTCTCTTGTCTTTCCACCGTTGATCAACAAGAACCGTCAGTCCGTGGTTGAAGGGTTTACTCTCGAGTGGCAAACGCTGTAAAATCAATAAAAGACATATTTGAACATATCAATCGCTGTCACAAAAATTGAAAATAGATACATTATAGTAGTATTCACCTCGAATGTGAAAAACACACTTTTGCTCAAATTTTCCTCAAGGCGTATTCAACCATACTCTTTCAAAATCTAGAATAAAAGTCGGTATCACCGTGCAAATTTTGGTACTTGAGAAACAAATTAACCAATTAGCTATATTTAAAATTCACAAAGACCGTCACCCCTGTGTTAACTCAATGAAGAAAAATAAAATTTTCGAATTTCCAAAAAGTAAGACGGTTAAACGTTTTCTTAAGCCAAGAGCTTTAACCCTTTCACCCCCAGTTCCCTGTATACAGGTCCAACTTTACCATAGAAAACAATGGATTTGGGACAAACCATGGTGGTGAAAGGGTTAAAATGAACCTCCACAAGTTGTAGATCAGGAAAGAATCGTGAAAGTTTGACAGTCCGAATATCTGTCATCCAGACGCATTCAATCCAAACATAAGCTTTCGTGTGTTGTAACAATCTCTGAACCAACTTCTGTCTACGGTTAATTACCAACTTTAATAACGCAATCGTTCATTACGTTTCAGCTGCTGTGACAATGTCAACAGCGCATCAGAATCACTCTCACCCTACGAGTAGAATTTGTCTTTACTGTAATGCGTCTCCAACTTACGTGTCACTATTTAACATAAGCCTGCCATTTGTTTTGACGAACTCCGAGTCGGTTTTGTAACGTTTCTCTCATAAATTAGCTTGTGTAGTAAGTTACTCTGGCAAGACAGATAAAATCATCGCTTCACATCCACTGATTGATCATACTGAAGTTGCTAGGCACTCACCCTTCTGTTGTAAAATGACGTGAAGTATTTCACGCATATCTGTTTACACATCTCCGGGTCGACCACTTCGAGGACTGGTTGACGACCTTCGTAAATCCTTTGTGAATGATTCACATTTAGAAAGGGTTAGTCTGCTCTACTTTCCAAGCATTATTCAAGTGAGTTAAAAGCATGACTGCAAGAAGACATGCAATCTGATTTAAACCAGATGTACAGATGATCACGTTTCCACCTTTGCTTGTTCTTTGCTGTTACCGTTGGCTGATAGTAGCCTTACTCAGGTGCCACCAATATGTGAATTTCGTCAGTTTTAAAAAATCACCACAAGCCATGTTTCGAAGGCTGGTTTACTGATTTTACATATTTTTGACCTTGACCTAAAATTTGGAGGGGAAAGTGGAGCTGTTCATAACTACCCTCTCACTGGCAAATATGGAAATATGCCTTCCCACAGAATTTTGACACCCACTGCCCTTCAGTATCTATGGTCTGCCAGCTCCTCATTTCCCACAACAGTTCAACTCCCCACTGCCCTCTCCCTACCACTGACACTCCCACAAATGTTAACGTTTATTTACTAGATTACATAAAAAGACAATAGCTAGTTAGTGTGAATTTTGACTGAAATCTATATTTCCGGTACCAACTGCCAGAAAGCACATGTCTACTACATTTCAAGAAGATCAGAGAAGATCACGTTCAATTCTGGCGCTTTGCAGAAGTCAATCAGGTTGCTCAAAACACAATTCGCGTATGAGTGTGAGGGGGTGAAAAAGTTCGCAGTTTACGTTGGTTTATTTTGGCTGTACACGATCAGGGCAGATTTTGTGTGTTAATCTGCCGTTATTAATCAAACTTACCCGAAAACTTTGCCATATTTCTTATACCACTCCATCTCCTTCGCTTGGAAACCCTACAAATATAACAAATTACAGGAGTGTAATGCTTTGACACTTTACGATACGATATGTTTATCTCTCATTCGCGCGGTAGAATATTCAAACAAATCTCATGGCAAATATGATTTGAAACTGGAATTTGGACTCTCAATAAATACACCCAGTCGCGCACATGAAATAATAGCCATTGCTATTACTCACTTCTGTATTTAGTCACTGAATTTCGAACTTTGTCCGTTCATGACGGGCTAGCTAGGTCGTTATAAGGCAATATCTAGACCACGTAAGAATATCACGTTTCAAAGCGTACAGACTGACAACGACGGATAAATAGAGAGGATAGTAGACCTGCGTTCACGGTTCAGGGAGCTACGCTGATGTACTGATTATAGTTTATTGCTTAATATATTTATCAACTGATAGCTTGATTATTTGATAGCTCAACTGGTTGATTGATGTAGTTTTCCAAACTCACCGTGCCTAATTCAATGAAGTTTCCTACAAGAGGCCACGGAGCTGGACCAGGAATTCCCATATTTCGAAATGTGGAAAGTGGCCATGTTGCGTATCTGGAACAGATGTTGCGGTTAGCAGATGTGTCGTGATGGTTTAGCCTGTGGTTTGTTAAGGTAGTATGCACCTCAAAAATGAAAGACTTAAACTTTTGCTCAAATTTTCCTCAAGTAATCTTTCAACCATTCAGTTTCAAAATCAAGAATAATACTGTATTTATATTGGGTAGATATTAATTATGTTTTCCATACATTTTGCACGCTGTTGCATTTAACATCAAAAGGACTGTTTGAAAATATCCAATAAAATTACGCTCTTGGGGTAGAAGTTGTAACATTATCAAACCTGGAAATATCAGCAATGCTAATACATGCTCACCATAATTGTTGCTTGACCACAGGGGGGCTTGAACAGAACTGACAACATTTTCGGCTCTGTATCAAACAGTGTTTTGTTGTAAAATTAAAAATGTCTGTACAAATTTCCAAAAGATTCACATGAAGCACAGATTTCGTGCACTTCAAGTTCAAAGCCCGGTGATGGGGCCCTGGGGGTCGCTACAGATCGCTCATTAAACCTGGTCAGTTTTTCTTACTTAGGATCACACTAGTACTGTAAGCTAAAGCAAAACGGGGAGCACCATTTACTCGCACCGTGCTATGGTCATCAGGCCTGCATGTGGATTGAACTTTGTCTGAATAGGAGTGACGATATCTCATACGCATGCGCAGATGTTAATTTGTCGCCTTTGTTGGCAGCCTACGTTGTTGGCAGAACAACGACCGTTCCCGTTGAGCATTCGATTTCCCACTCTGACCTTGGTACCTCTTTCAAAATAATGGCTCACACTGAGTCATCACTTTATCCTATTTTTACCCTATTGAATGCCGGCATGACCTTAAAAGCCCCAGACATACAATAGATGCGAGTATTTAATTTGGAGCGAAAGTTTGGATTTACCACACTTGATGTTACAAGCAAAGTTAACATAGCTAAAACAACCATGATTTGACGTATACTTTGAGACAAATTTAAATGGCTGCCCTCGAAAAATGAAGAAGTAATTTCTTACTTTTCAACTGTAAAGTGTAGTTTTACATATTACTTTGTTGAAATCAATAATTGATAGGGTTCCTTAGAGTTTCAACAGCAACGTCATAGTTTTATTTTTATTAAAATAATACGGCTAGTTTTCAATCGGGTTCGAACCCACAACATACGGCATCAGTCGCCTAGCGGACAGGCCACAGAGAGAACCGCTCGGCTAAATCTCCACTCCCAAAAAAGAGTGGTAATATAAGTCCACGGCTTACACAAGTCGAATTGTCCATTGTACCATTGTAGATATTGATGACCTTGCCACAGTCAAAGCACTCACTAAAGAAAATACTCGGTCACCGTCTTTACTTTCTCACACTTGCTTCTTGCTTCAGTACTGTAGCTCCAGGTTTTGCCTGGGTATTTGGGTCGGATGTAAAACTCTAGTTTTGCCTTCCGACACAAATACCCAGGCAAAACCTCGAGCTACAGCACTGCAGCTTATGCTCATTTGCTTCCTGAAGACAATGTACGGTATTGCAAGGTTACGATAAAGAGTAACCTCTGATATTGCCAATACTTACAAGTAAAACAGGACAAATGCTATTACAGAAAGTAGAATCCATGCCGATATTTCGAAGCCAAAGAACTCCATGATTTCGCCGATTTTACCGCCAGATGCAATGCTGATCTGCGTCAATGGTGCTCGCGTAGATGTCAAGCCGTCCTGTTTTCCGCTGACCTGGTTGTCCTTATTTATACATAAATAAAGATGCGTGCGCATCGTATCGAGGTCACTCGAAGTTTGCCTGTGCAAAATCCAGACTATGAGTCATCATGAACAAGATAAGAGGTTAATACTTTGACTACGGAGCCTATACAATGACTATTCTCCATTGTTGGGACATGAATATTTCATGAGGTAAGAAAATGTTGCGAAACACAAAAATGCAGACGTTCCAACGATAGACTGGCTTTGCAAAAGAAACATATTTTATAGAAGCAGCGTATCAGCCTGCATCGAAATAATATATGGTGTTTTAATAATAATATGGTGTTTTACATGTAAAGTTTGTATTCGAAGGTTCATGAATAACATTTTCCCGCCAGCTAAACTCAGATAAAAATACCCAACAAAGAACAATTGTGAACACCTCTTTTGAGAATAGTTTTCTCGGCTACTGCTGACTTAAGCTGTGAATAAACTATGGATTGGCTTTTCTGCCAGTACGACACAGGCAGTCATCACTATTTTCACAGCTGAGCTAAATGGCAACAACAAAGCGCTTTCATCATGATTAATAGAATGACATAATACTGCTATTTATATGAATGACTGCCTCGTTTAATACTCTCTGATTTCCTGTGATTAATTTTAAGATGTTAGTTATATTACTCATGCAACCGTTAGCAAATGGATCTTCAAAAGCGGCCCTGCGCACATCAATTGATACCATATATAGTCACACTTAAAAAGATCTATAAATTTACATCAAACAGAATGACTACATCCCTAAACGTGTCCACGACAAATACGTGGACACCCCGTAGATTACATTCCTAAAAACTATTAAGTGATCACCCATTCTCTTCATTCAGTATCGTAAAAAATTATTTGCTAGCATTTATCTATAATGTTGTATTTGACGTTGAAGTATACTTAGAAAAGCAAAAATAAGTTCCTATACAAAACGGTTTGTACGCCGAGTTTTTAAAATGTTGCCAATATTGTTGCGCAATATAATCTTTAAAAGTAAAACATACGACTATATAAGATAATCTTAAAACCATGCGTAGGTTTGTCTCAGACAATTTGCATGAAAGTTAATAGATATATAGAATCACGGTCCCTCCGTGGAGGGACCATGATAGAATGGTTTCACCGACGGTGGAAAAAGTATAGAGAGACCAAAATCACAGAGCAAAAAGAAAGCCTTTTGTCTCTACTATTAGGTGACATGGGTCAAACAGGGTCATCATCCTTAAAAGTTAGCCAAAGTAGAAAAGTGACACTTCTGCAATAGTTTGCTGTTTAAGGCCGAGACAAATTTGCAAAAATATTGAGCTGATGTTCTGTGGCTACACATCTTGTATATTTTTGACAGGATAAAAGTTTACCAGCATGTGGACGTTTTTCATCCAAAAGTTGACCCTCTACGCGGCTGTTTGGTCGGTATCGGTCAATATTATTATTGAATGTGAGTTAAGACTACAAGTCAAATCAATTTATTTAAATAACACGACGAAAATGATAAGATTTAGCCATTTTGTCAGCTCCAGCGCTCCGGCGGCAGGTTTGGTTTGGGTTAAAGAGCGCCCTCACTCGCCAGTTTATTCACTTTACTCCAAAATAGGGCAACAATTGTTGATGCTCATTCGTCACCTCACTCTGAATGTACATGGCAGCATAAAACTGTTTTATCTGGTATTTTTCACATTTTGAGCTCAATAGTGAAAAGCATAGCTGTAGGTCGCAAAACTTTAAGTCAGATACTACTTTCCTTACGAACTATCTTCCCAAAGCAGTCCGCATGACAGCGGACAAATAATCCAGAATTGTTTCCAACGACAGCGGAAAACAGTTCAGAGAGGCCAAAAACACAAAGAAAACAGAAAAACAAATGTCTCCACTCTTGGTAGACATAGTGTCAATCAAGGTCATCTAACTCATAAGTTTGCGGAAGTAAAACAGCGTTATGCACGCTAGGGGGTTTATTGTTTACGGTCCGCGATTTGGGGAAAACATTGAGCTGATGCCCGATTGCGTGGCGAAATATCTTCTTAAAAGAACGCAGCACTGGATATATTTTGATTTGGTTCAAGTCTACCATGGCAGCGCGTGGAGCTTTTTCATCCTAACGTTGATTAATCCGAGTTGATTGACTCGCAAGGCGGCTGTGTGGCCGGGAAAAGTCAATGATATGCTTGCGTGTGAGCTAGGGTCTACTAACAATTTAGAGCAAAGTAAATCATTTGAATTTCAAGGTACAGAACAGCTCTTACTGTCTTACTCTTACAATAAACATTCCCTTGGCATTCCTGGCAAAGTGATGGTCTGGTTCTTGTGAATTCACTCCAATGCTGTCGATTACATAGCAACCAAAGACGATGGAAAGATTCAAAGAATAACTCAATGTAGACTGTTCTGCAGAGAGCGCAATTTACTATTCAGTACTTTATACAATTGGGGACATATGTAAAGACACAACTGTTATGATCAGTCTTTGAAGGGCTGGATTATTTTCAACTACAAAATGCTATCCCATTGTAACTCTCGCGACATAACAAGCACAACATTGCAATGTTTCATATTAGCTACCGCATATGTACGATATCATTGCATCCTAGACGTTGTCTACCACACAAGGACAATTTGAATATTATATCTTTTGAATTCAAATATTGTCATATGCCATTTGTAAAATAGCGCCAATAACACTTCACTTTCGTTTTATCAGAAGCGATCCATGTACAGTGATTTGTCAAGACAAGAGTGGCAGCAATACTTTGTTCAGCCGTATAGTAAATGCGGAGTCTAATCGTTGTAAGACTTATTTCTTTACTATTATGTAAATATTTCGCTCCATGATGTTTTATATGAACAATACGAATTTATGCATTAATATTGTGAAGGAATGCAATGTGAAAAATGCTGCAGAATCCTTAAAGTTTTATAAAAACTTATCCTCCATTACATACACATTTTGAAAATTTAAAGTCTAAATTATTCAATGAATCGCACCCATATTAATAACGTCTACGGACTGATACGTCTGAATACATTATGATACTATCATAACTTTGCCATATGTATAATGATAAGCTTGTTGGCAAGCCACATGACAAACCGAGGTTTGTGGTTGGAACCATCAGCATTACGTATAAGGTGTACTGGGGCAACCATCAACAACAATTGTCTTCAGTGATTCGTATAATTAGAAATAGCAGAGGTTGTGTTTGAAACGTTCTGTTGAGTATTTTCTATTATGTGCTTACCCGCGACGAAATGGGGTTTTCTAGAGAGGATTTTTACATATCTCAGACATTTTGAAAACTTTCGAGTACTTGGTATGGTTGTTTGCAAATCAAGCAAGTTGCCAATCGCCCCATGGAATCTACGATATTCATTTCAAATCTATGATATCTCACATTTCATTGTCATTTCAATTAGCTTTATGCTATGACCTTGCCGATTTTTTGGTAAGGTTCTAAGATCTAGGGATTTTAGAGGTAAGATTTTTTAGTCCGTGAGCTGGAGGGGCCCACCGTGCACCCCCCCCCCCATAAACCTACTACATGGGTATTTTTTTGTTCTTTGGGATCTGCTGAACTAGAAAAAAGATGTTAACATTGGATATTTTGGGATGCACTACCTGTCTGCACTGGTTTTTGATTTGTATGTACCGCAAAAAATGGCGAAAATGGGTAGGGGTAAGGGGTACTATATCCTCCCATAAATTGAGTAAACCAGCATGAAATAGCACAAACCTTACATTTTTGGAAAGCTCAGATACTGTTCTTTCTGAGGAATAC
>LD348738.1:7574-20844 GCA_001465055.1 Ptychodera flava | reverse complement strand
GCTATTTCAAGGTACAATACAATTAATTTCAAAGGATGATAATATAGATGCTTCAAAAATCTAATAGCTTTCACTATTTTGGAGAGGAAACTTACCCTTTCTGGTCTTGCTTCCGCACGATGACGACTTCAGGATGCGCTTACAAGAAAAATGTCGCAACTTCCGTTTGGATGCATCATGGGATAGGAAAAGACACCAAACTTGAACACCAAGTGTTTAGAAGTAGAACGCTTCTTGCACGCCGATGTTAAAATTAAAACGTTCATGGTGGTTTTCTGATTTTCTTTTCTAATTTTTAAACTTTCAACCCGTAATAAACGTGTAAAATTATTTTGTATACTTCCTTTTTTAGAAAAAAGCATGCTTTCAGCAATTGCAGGCCGGAAATATTTTTCACTTAGTGTGAAATTCGTTACACCGAAATCCGTGTACGTTTACCGGACAGTGAAGCAACAGTAAATTTAATATAGCCATTGTAAAGTAAAAAACACAAAAGACTGTTAATTGTTTCACAGTATTGTAAAATTTCTATGATGCTGAGTTTTTGAACACTTGAAGGAGATCGTTGTTAACAGATAGTGTTCAGGTTTTGAAAATCATTGTTAATATTATGAACACTAGTGTTAACTATATGAACACCAGCCGTTCAAATTTGAACACCGACATGTACATTTTGAACGCGTAAAGAGGCGTCTAGCGTCCGCTATTTTTACAGTGTAGATAGATAGATTGTTGGCGGCCATTTTGACTACCTAAGTAGGTCACATGACCAGTAGTATGACCTCTCTACCCATATAGATGCATACATACATACATACATACATACATACATACATACATACATACATACATACATATTCAACAGGTCAGATATGCTTCCGCTTTAGTAGCTAAACAAGTCAAATCACTAAAACATCAAATTATTCTGATTATTTTAGTTTAATTTAGTTTAGTATACTTTTAGTTTTGTTTACTTTAGATTACTTCAGTATAGTTAAAGGGCCATTATTTGTAACTTTTGACCATTTTTACCTCGGAAAATTCCATGTTGGAGGCTCATATTTGTTGCAAAAGTTTGTTTTACGAAGAAACAAACATGATTAGTGGTGTTATAGCCACATAAAACTGCTAATTGCTGTTCAAACGCCCTTCCGAGCTCGTTTGTTGACGTCTGGCATGCTCAGCGTGCTGGGGAGAAGGCAGATATGGTGACGCCGCGATCACGCCAGATGTACAAGTTCACGTTTATTTCGGGATCACAACAACATTGCGTCGTGGATTGCCAGACATCTGGCTACGCAACGTGCTCGGACAATGGACTACGACGTAAATACCGGGCATAAGTAATGAATATTTATTTTGAAATTGCTGTAAATGGCTCGCGCAGGTGCAGAAGAATGCCTACGTTGCAATCCGCGTGTCAACAGAGTTTGTATTTCTGTCCGGACAAAAATTGAAATTTTCGTTGTAAAATCACATGTTATTTAGTTGTAGCGCACGTAATGTTTCCGAATAATATGCGATTCTCTGTTATTTGACAGGCTATTCAACATGAGCCAGTGATCATTTCAATCAAAACTAACGGAAAAATCGCCAGAAGATACAGCTAATGGAACTTTAAGGCTATTACGAAAATAACGCAAAGAATGTATGAAGACACATACACGCGCTTTTAGCGCGTCGGGCGATGCGTTGCACTAATGTCTGAGTGCTTACTTTGCGGTATTTTCGTAGTAATTATTATCATAATCTCCTTTTTTATCAAGAATATATGCACCCGTCGTTTCCGATGCATTATTCCATACACTTCAGAGGCATATTCTGCATCGCTTTTTTAACTGCGAGCGGGTTAAGGGTAAGCGCCATCTTTGTTTAAATCGCGCGCTCATCCAACATTCGATGTACGAGCCGAGCAGCGATGTCATGCCATATTTGTACAGTGCCGTCTTGGTGAACTATCGTTATTACCTCATAATAATTTTCACCTTAAAACAGTCGTAATACATTTACTTATGTTTCTTTTATCAGAAGTTATTTTCAAAGTACAGTATGGAGTTTCAGTATGGAGCCATTCAATGACGCAAAGTTTATCATCAAATATGAAAGTAAAGGGGTTATTGCATGCCCGTTACGTGCCCGTTTT
The DNA here is from genome assembly GCA_001465055.1 of Ptychodera flava. Taxonomy (NCBI): domain Eukaryota; kingdom Metazoa; phylum Hemichordata; class Enteropneusta; family Ptychoderidae; genus Ptychodera; species Ptychodera flava. The sequence continues at coordinate 18,701 of LD348738.1, read as the reverse complement.
TACGGAAGCTTGATTCTATTGTTTGCGAAGGCAGATGTATAATAATTTATTTTATGTTATTATATTTTATTTTATCTCAGTATCTACCTGTTGATTGCTGGTTGTCTGCAATACATCAGAAAGAATGTCGTTATCTTCTATGTAATAAATCAACTGACCTTGTATACTAATGATTCTCTCAAATATATGATAATAAACTAGTCAAAATCTAGTAGTTACCTGCCTCAGATGATCAGTTAGTACAAATACTGATTGACAGCTATCTAAAATTAAGTCTTTCTAATTTGAAATGGAAGTCAGGGAGCGATCAATTTTTGTACTTACTTAACGAGTAAACACACACTTTGTAATACCATTCCAAAGTCAATGAAATATCTGTTAATGCTTTAAAACTGGGAAAAGTTTTTAAAATTATTACAAAATGCGTTAACTGTTATACAAAGTGCTAAGTATTACAAAATGCTGATACCCTTGTTACATTTTGAGTAGACAATTTTTTATTACAAAATGCTGATACCCTTGTTACATAACGCGTAGCCTGGTTTATTACAAAATACTGCAGACGTTATTACAAAATGCGTCAGTTATTACAAAATGCCGATACCCCTTATTACATTTTGCCTAAGTTATTACAAAACACGTCAGTATTACAAAATGCCGCAGCACACTGTCTATGGTCTGTCTGCCTGTCTGGCAGTGTCTTTCTATGTATTTAATGTGTGTGCGAGAGCTCTCACTTATGATTACTTGCAAATAGGATAAACTTTTTAACACCCATTTGTCCACATAAATGTATGACAATGGGGAGTTATACTAATAGGTTGGAAAAAAAGTGTCAGTCTGTCTGTCTATCTGTCTATATGTCAGTATGTATGTATGTACTTTGCACTTTGCCCGATTCAAGTATGTGGTCACACCCGCCCCGGCGGAACCACTTTCACTTTCGGCTTTAACATGAATACACTGTTGACAGAGTGCAACAAAGATGTGAATGATGAGTATGTATGTTAAATTTTACTTTTCTCAAAATTGTATTGTCTATCAATTTTTTTTGTGTTTTCTTTTAAATTCATATTGAAAAGCTTTAAACTTATTCAAATAGCCTGGGTATTAATATTCAGTTTTCTTAAGAAGTATTCTCATATGGTTTGGATTTTGATTTGGTATTCACATTCTCATCGTACAATAACACAAAAGTACAATTTTGAATAGTAAAGATTCTATTTTAAAAGAAAACATTTTTGAATAAATTGAGTTGGCATTTTCTACTAAATGTGCCATCATTACATTCAAAATTTCAGAGATTAAAAGTTCTATGTCATTGAATATTTCAACTTTCCAGTGTTGTCAATTTTGTAAAACGTTTAAAAGTAGCGTCTAGGTGATATATGTCTTATACATTTAAAAAAATGTTCTTCGGTAGGTCACCATGCTCAGTTTTTTACTATGTGCAAAGTGAAGCCAGGAATTAATTTGCATACTCTCTCATTATCTTAATACATTGAAAATGAATCAATTTAAGAACTTGCCTGAGGAATATAGCTCTACAAATCGCTGACAAAATTTCTATAATCACTACAGTAGTGTGCCGATATGAAGCGCCACGACGCAAGCAAATCGCCGGCGACGCAAGGATTTTCATATATTAAGTTACATGTAAAGATATGGGACTATACGCAAAGAAATTTCAACAATTCCTCAAAATGACGTAAAGTTTCTCGGAACACATTTTTGTTAGAGGCATACCGCACTACAGAATATTAACATGTGCGTCAAAAGAAGGTAGTGACGAACATCTGCGAGCAGAACTCCGCTGTCCATGGCTTTTTTTCCGCGCGCACATTCCCTTTAAATATGCGGCTATATGATAGTTTGGGGACTTGGAAAATTTTGATCATATAAAGGGGGCTTTGAATTTTTTTAAAGTATTGAGAGGGAAATCCGACAAAATAAGATTTTAATGGCGATTCCTCCAGCCCTCACACCCCTCTCCATTATTTGTGAACGCAGCGTAAGAGACAACAGAAAGGGGGCCACTCTGCAATGAAAATGAAGAGGTGGCGTCTTCGTTACCCACGTATACCTACCTAGTGCAAAACTCGCCACACATAATCACTCAAATCAAACAACTCAGATTTTTGGCGAATGCTTCAGAACGACAATGAGCGGGTGGAACAAATCGTACCTTTCTTATCGAGATGGACATTGCAGTCTAGAATAAAATCACCTCCAATGAAACGCCCACCTCCAGGGAAGTGACCCTCAAGAATATCAAACAATTTATCAAAGAGTCGATCCCTCAGATACCGACGCATATGTAGTGACACGAATAAATACGATACAGCAAGCGAGGCCCTACACAACCATGTTACACATCGCGGGTACAATCATGACGACATAAAGAATACTATAGAGGGCACTAGACTCAAATCAAGATCACAATTAGTCTGGTTCCCTGACCCATTTCCCCGGTAGAGGGCGTGGGGAAATATAGGGTCAGGTACCGGGTAGCTATCTTGAACAGAATTTTGTTCGAGATGGCGGAGGTTAGTCACCTGACAGAAAATGCTACAACTAATATGGCTGCTACCATGAAAACGCCGGTCAAAATTCGACTGGATCAGAATTATGTTCGAACACTGGTATCCGAACCAAAAACATTGGCACACGAGACGGGAAACATAAACTGAAAGGATTAATCCAGAAGTACGGGAAAATAGAGGTGATTGAAGGCTGGCTGTAATATCAATCAATCAATCTTTATTTACTCAACACATACTAACGGAGAGTATGGTATGGTACATCAAGGTGTGTTACAAATGTAGTGAACAATACAGAGAAAGAAAAACCGCCATTCATCTCTGTAATACGAAAACATGCAATAATTACATTCATTGGAGCTGCTTGAGCTCAGTATAAACATGTGCTCTTTAAGAAAACAGTAAAAGTCTGAACACAAATGAACAAAAGTTACCGGGACATTTTTCAGCCCGGAGCTGCTGGAGGGTTCAGCATACATTTGTATTCTTTAGAAATACAGCTAGATCAAGAACATTTTGTTCCATTAACTTTTTAAGAACTTCTTCTTTTTCTAAGAGACTATCACATTTACAAAAATCTGTACCACTACTTTGTCCCAATAAAATTCTTTCTGAAGTATGATTTTTACATGAAAATAATAATTGAAATTCATCATCAATTTCATTATAATCACATCTCTGACAGATTCTTTCACTCAAAGGTAATCTAGGTTTACTTTTTCTTCCCATTTCAATACCCAAGTTATGGTCACTCAATCTGAATTTGGACAAATGTTTACGGAGTGTAAAGTCAGACAAGCAATCTAAGTAATTTTCGAAGACAAACTCAGTTTTGAAAATTCTATATGTACGTAATTTGTTACCATTTCCATTTTTTCTTACATCATCAAACAGATTTCTCCTCCATGAACCCAAATATTCACTTGTAAGATTTTATTTTATTTTCTTCTTCAGTTGACAATATGATTTCACTCCCAATGAACTGAAAACATGTATATGATTACAATCCCCCAAATTGTGATTAATAAATTTCACCCAAAAAGATTGAATTTTTCTGTTTTCTGTAAGTGCCTTTTTAAGAATGTGATTTGAAGGCAAACTGTTCAGTCTACACCAATATCTTATAACAGACATATAAAGTGAGATCTTCAATGGTAGTCTACCCAACTCAGCTCTTATGCCTTCCAAAGGAGTACGTTTACTGACTCCTAGAATAAATCTGTAAAACGACATACAAAGACTTTCAAGACAATTATCAGTACTAGTGATTTCTGTTGCCCAAATTTCAGAAGCATATGAAAGAATTGGAACAATCAATGTGTTCGCAGCAGTACTTGTTTCGTGTATCGAACGCGCTAGGGTCATTGAGGTCATCGCCGACTGTGGCGTGACCCCAATGACCCGAGCACGTTCGATACATGCCACAAGTACTGCTGCGATATCACAGCTAATTGAAAGCAAACTTTGTTGGAACTGTGAATGACGATTGATTTCGATGGATAGAATGGTGTCCGAATTTCTTGAAAAATGCCAGGCAACATGTCGACGTTCCAGAAGTATTAAGAGGTGTGCTAAATCACAGTGGCTAAATCATGGAGGTAGAAAGTCTTTCTTTCTACCTCCACGGCTTTGTGGTACAAACAAGAAGTTGGTGTCAAGTGAGCCTGAAAGTGCGAAACCCAAGAAAGATGAGAAAAAGTTACAAGTGTTACTTTCATCCAATCACAGCTTGTTTTATTTTAACCCAATAGCGTCCATGTTTACATTAGCCGGTACCTGACCCTATATTTCCCCACGCCCTCTACCGGGGAAATGGGTCAGGGAACCAGACTAGATCACAATAGACCCTTTCCTCAATCTCACCGGAAGTTTCCGTGCGCATGCGTAATTGTATGCACGTTTTGACCTAGTTCCGCTGCAGTCAAAGTCAACCCTCTGGAACGTTCGTCGACTCTCTACGTAGAGTTCGAGTATGCAAAGTCTGCTCCTGTATTTCCGGGCTATTTTTGCCATTTCATGGAAAAAAGCCTCTGCGTGAAAATCATCACACTAATTTGGTATTAGCTTGTAAAAATGTTTCTAATTTCTTACAAAGTCGAAGTGGTCGATCGTGTGATAGTTCGATAACCATACGACAGCCCTGATTTTGTGGAGGGACCGTGCCTGATGTTATACTAGCCTACTATGACGAGACCAAACGCTTTAAAGTATGACAAAACTCAGATATTACGTTTACATATCACGTTTACATATCACAAGTTTCAATTTGATTGAAATTTTGTAATAAGTTTGGCTATCAAACAGCGCGCACAACAACCATTGGTCTGGCTGGAGCTGGCCCCTTGCCGGTAACACAATGACTCATTGACAGTTCCAAATGATATTTGACAGTTGTTTTCTTTCCTTGTCATCAGTTAGTCTTTAATAAAAAATGTCCAACGTACAGAAGTTTTTGCTGAACGTTAACGGTCTGAACATGGTTCCTTTCTCAGGGGTGAGCAAATCATGTTTTGAGTCTCAAGCCCCCGTAGCCAAAATATTTACTAATAGCTGGTCGGTCAGTGACTCGTTTAATTTTGTGAAGTCCATTTTTCCACTGCCTGCTCTCAAACTGCAAAATGTGAGGGAAAAAATGTTTGGCATGAGGATTTTTGCCTAAGTTAACGAAACTTCTGAACCCAAAAATATGGCAAGATTCCAATCAATTTTTTTTGGCGTAGTGCATGGCCGTTCTTACGTGCATACATGATATGACTGAACTGTGATACTTTTGTGATTCCCAACTACTTCCATATGATATTTCGGTGACCTCAACGACTCTGTGCAATAGAAGCATTGTCTCTTGATTCCCATGTATTAATTTAGGAAATAAATGAAATTACAACAAAAAATCACACTAATCATTGCATACACAATGTTTCAAATTGGTGTCGATCCCGATGTCATATCCGCCATAGTTGTCAATGCAAGTCCAGCTATTACTCAAAGGCCGATCATTTTCTCTCTTGGCACAAGCGATTTCACCGCTCACAGCATTGTCCAAGTGAATGATTTTTTTTTTTATTTCGAAGAGTTATACTGATGAATACAACGAATTTCACAGCAATATTGTCTTTATTTTGATCTTTGAAAGATCATTTTTTTTCATTCTGCAATTTACCCACTCTGCATAATACTTGATCCATATCACAAGTTGATTTTTTACGTAGATGCTTGACGTTTTCATGCATAACTTTGTTGGTTTTTTTTTCGAAATAGAGGCATTCTGTCGCTTGATATTCATGTATCAATTGTGGAAATAGATGACATTACAACAAAACATCACAGAAAATAGCATTGCATGCACGATGTTTCAAAATGGTGTTGATCCCGATGTCAACACCGCCATAATGCCAGTCCAGCTACAGTATCTCAACGGCCGAACATTTTCTCTTTTTAGAGTTTGACACGAGCGATTTCATCGCTCACAGCATGGTCAAAATGAATGGGTTTTTTATTTCGAAAGTTATACTGATCACTACAACGACACAGTGTCTCTATTTTGATCTTTGAAAGATCGGTGTTTTCATACTGCAATTTACCCACTCCGCATAATACATGATCCATGTAATGACAGTTGATCCTTTACATTTTCATGCATAAGTTTGTTGGTTTTTATAGATAAATTTCAAGCTGCAATTTCTGAAAACTACGTTTTTTGTCCCAGAATTGCATGATTTCTTTAATTTGAACCTATACAGAGAAGTATGTTACGTCAGTTCGGCTTGGCACGGAGCCTAGACTCCGTTTCTTGCTCCATGCAATCGGTAACCATTCATCTTCGTGTTCACTTCTGTACATCGTTTGATGCTGATTGAATTTGCTACCCTCCAAATTTACGGAAGCTTTCAGTTGCTGCACTGTCTGCTTCCAAAGCAAGTACGTTCGGAATGTGTTCTCATTGATCGCTATAGCTGTGGGTCCGTAGCTGTGTTTTCAGGCGGGATTTATGCGTTTTATGGGCTAGTTTTGACTTTTACGCGGTGTTAAAAACGTAAAAGTCAAAACCAGCCGATAAAAGGCAGAAATCCCGTGCGAAAGCACCACAGCTACGGACCCACAGCTACGATCGCCATAGGGAGGAAATTGGCAAGGCGACTTCCGCAGCTGAACTTGGTCAAATCGCCATGCAAATAATATGCTAATCTAACTTCCGGTTGAATGAGGAAAAGGTCTATTGCTACAACCCGAACGTGATGCATGCAAACCAACTACCGAGGACAGAATACCACTTGTAATTACTTTGAACCCCAAACTATCAAACATACCTGCAATCATCAACAAATACTGGGACATACTCCAGGCGACTCCAGACACAATAGACATTTTCAAATCAGCCAACAGTGGTTTAAATTGATCACAACCCTCTTGTTATTCTGCAGATATTAAGAGGCAAAAAATCTGAGATTATTAAGATGGAGTTTAATATTAGAGGAGTTTAATCTTGACATTAGACATATCAAGGGCAGAGACAATTTAATTGCAGACTGTCTCTCTCGTATTTAGAGTTTAGTGTTGTTCACACTATTTTATCACATTTGTAAAAGAAAAATTTTTCTTTGAAGATTTAAAGATTTTTCAAGAACTTCACTGCCACGCTGGATTTATACTGTGGACTTTGCACTACTGTGGACTTTGTGCAACCTCAAGCCTGCAAGCAAGCCAAAAGACTGTTCACTTTGTTTCACTGTTTGACTCTTTGTGCCTTTCCAGCTGAGATAAGTAGCCTGTAAACTTTTACAGTTTGTACTTTATCCCTTGACTTGGTGATTAGTTTTAGTTTTGCTTTGTTTGTTTTCGTAATAAATTTCATTTTTTAGGGGAAGTTCACCAACGATGATTTTTACATATGTGTTAGCTTTGTGGTATGGCATTGTCCACTCTCCCATACTTAAACCAGGCTGTGCGTATTTACGTAACTTTTGTTTATACAGAGTGCCCTTGTATAAACGATGATTCACTCATAATAAACTGCCCACTGTCAGATTTTGTGTCGCTGTTTACTACTGTGTTACCTTGAGTGGGCAGTGTGGGGGCCATACCCGTCCGAAGATGGTCCCTTCCATATAACATTATGCAAGCTCCAAGTTTGGAGTTTTTTCCCATGATTCAAATTACATGGGCAACCTCCTGTACTATTTCTATCGGTTTTTGTAAAAAATCTTGCGAGTTATAAATGGTGAAAATAGTTTTTCCGCAGTAAATGACCACAGAGCTACAACATATGTAAAAATCATCCTTGGTGAACTTCCCCTTTAAAGAAAGTCGCTGAGTCGAGTGTTTCGTTTTTCTAACGTAACACTCTTATCTTATTTATTGATTACTCACAGGCTGGATTTTGCAAACTTTGAGTGACCTCGATACGATGCCCGTGCACCTTTATTTCATGTATAAATGAGGACAACTAGGTCAGCGGAAAACAGACGGCTTGATTGATATCTGCATTCCTGACGCGAGCACCGTTGACGCATGTCAGTATTGATCTGGCGGTGAAATCGGCGAAACCATGGAGTTCTTTGGCTTCGAAATATCGGCTTGGATTCTACTTTCTATGATAGCGTTGTTCATGTTTTACTTGTGAGTATACTGGTTATATCAAAAGTTACTCTTACTAGTCTCAGAGTAACTGTGCAATATCGGACGTTGTCAAAAAACAAGTAAGCTGCAGTACTGTTGTTTGCCTTGGTATTTGAGTCGGACGGCAAAACTAGAGTTTTCCGTCCGACCCAAATACTCAGGCAAAACCTGGAGCTACAGTACTGCAGATAGAAGTAAATGTGAGAAAGAAATACGGTGGCCGATTAATCTCTTTAGGGAGTGCGTTGACTGAGGCAAGGTCATCAATATCTGCAATGGTACACTTAGACAATTTGACTTGTGTAAACCGAGGACTTAGTTTAATACGACTATGGTATGATTGTTGAAACTCTAAGGAACCCTATTTACTACAGATTTCAAGAAAGTAATATGTAAAACTACACTTTACATTTGAAAAATAAGAAGTAACGTCTTCGTTTTTCTAGTGCAGCAATTTAAATTGATAACAGGGCAAAATTTCAAGTCGTTTTTCATTTTTGTCTCAGACTATAGTCAAATCACGGTATGTTTTAGCATTGTGAAATTTGCTGGCCTCACCAAAAGTGGTAAATCCGAACTTTTGCTGTAAATTGAAAAGGCAGTTTTCAATCCCAGGTCCTCGCATTAGTGAGTTCTCCTCCAAGGCACACGCTGGGTTAATTCCTATGTTTAATTTGCCTTAACGTTAGTTACACAATTTATCGCAACCGTTTGTCACTTCTGCTATTAATCCTGCTGACATATCAGTATTTGCTAGGTTTATAATTGTGCTCTGACACGGTCTCGCCTAGAAAATGAAGCGAAATTGCAGGGTGTGTAGGAAGGGGTTGTGTCGTCTCGCGTAGGGCATTGGAGCTACATGTAGGCTTACCTGACGGACCAGACTTCAAACCTGTGCTCAGAAGTAGTGACGTAACGCCTAACGTGACAGCGAACTGCCGCTGAGAACAGATTTTCGGTATTCGCTCTGACACAAGGTAATGCCTCAAGACAAAAGAGCTGGATTTTATAAATTCAGTACAAATCATACACAATCTACATAAAGTTGTATCCACCCATTTTTCATGATCAGACATAAGTAGAGGAAAATCTGAAAGATTTTCGAACATAAACTTCCGTCTTTATTGTTTTGACGATAAAGGCGCGTTGTCGACAAGCTTTTATTCTGGTAATTTTGAAGTCCTTCAAAATGAATGGTTGATGCGATCACAACTACGAGGTCTAGAGCATTTCGCCAAGCCGCTTGAAAGCTATTACTCCGAAACCTAGGCCTACTGCTGTATCACGGAGGTAGAAGGAGAGACTGTATGTTGCAAGTCGAAGTCTGTCCTCTCGGCTATTAGAATCTATGTAGAGACAATGAGCGGCGCGTCGATGTTTTCCTATGGGTAGAGTATTGACGTAATTTAAGTCCATTGGTAGAGTAACTTCTCCGTTCAACGAATGTTTTAACGTTTAGGGGTAGTTACAAATGAATACATGCTTCAAAACTTTGCTATTTAGTGGAATTTTGTCTTCGTCGATGCGAGTCGTCAAAAGGTTGTGGCGGGTTGACCCTTTGATGACCCTCACTGGCAAGAAACTCCAGCGAGATATTAGGTGGTAAGCTCAAAATCACTGACATATTTGAAAATGTCTTACTTTTCTCATTTTCAGATTTTAAAAACTAGAAAAAAAAATTAAAGACCTACCAGTACCTACCCTATTGCTGACGGACATCGGCCTGTTTCCTATTCAATTTCTTGATATGGCCCAATGCGAGTGAATTATATTTATTCGCCTTTTAGTGAGGGAAATTTGACGATTTTTCAAGGGAAATAGCTTTGAGTTAGAGGATTTGAGACAAGAGTAGGTCGGGTAACAGGAAACGCATTTTTCCAGGCCGCATTCGATTTCCTAATACCCACATACAACAACCCGCCAGCGCTGGCTTGGAGACGGACAAGCAGCGATATGAAACTAATCAATTCGACTGCTGCTACATGCTAGAGCTTAAATTTGCATGGCGTGATCAGCGATACCTTTCACGAAAACAGCACCATATGCATGCCGATGATGTTGTCGTCACAAGACGCGAAGTTATGCCTGTATGCGTGACTTCCTTCGTCCGATCTTTTCATGCGAACATGTGGGGTAGAGTAACCGTGTTCCGAACTTGCCAGAGATATCGTACGTCGCCGGACATCGCTGGATCGGCAAAAAAGTCTTTTCTCAGAACTGTTTACAAAACGGTTTTTTTTCAGTGCCACTGAATCTTCAAAAAAGAAAATAGCTAATACATATATGTAAATCCCTAGGCACTGAGAAAATTTGCCGTATCTGACACAGTCTCTCTTTGTGAGTGGAGGGACTGTGACTGTGTAAAATTCCGTAACACTGTGCAAGAATGTTCGTGATCGTGTTAACAATGAAGGTACATGTCCAAGCAGATGGTTGAACACTGTGACCAGAACTGTGAAATTTGTGTTCATTGAGTCAGGAGTGATATTTGGGATCTGGTTGTTGGTGTTGATGTTGGTGCAAGTTGCAAAATCACCATCTATATTATCCGCCATGTATTTTCACAGTAGCCAGATAAGGCGATTTACGTGTTGATTCCTATGTGCAATACATCACCACGAGGACTATATAAACACGCGATTGATTGATTGATTGATTGATTGATTGATTGAAAGTGCATCGCTTAATTGCAAAGATACTAACGATGATAACTTGTAAGAATATGTGACCTTTTGGGATCGATAAAGGCGAAAAAAGCCGCATTTACTTGAGCGTGAGCTTGTTTGTTTAACCTCTACGTACTGTGCCCTCTTACACAATGAATGCCGCCTATGCCTTGCCCCCTTTTATAGGGGACATGCGTCTTTAAATACTCGCATCTATTGTATATTTTAGGGTTTTGAGGTCATGCCAGCTTTCAATAGGGCAGAAATAGGATAAAGTGATGACTCAGTGCACGGTTACTCTACCC
>LD348737.1:121811-137514 GCA_001465055.1 Ptychodera flava | reverse complement strand
TATATATATATATATATAAATCCTTCGCCATCAACCTAGGGATACCACCAGCCTAGGGCACTTCCCTCATTCTAGACCTTAAAACAAAGAAACAAACAAAAAATAAGCCAACAAAAGCAGCTGGCCCGGCTTTGCAAACAGCGAACGGCTTCTACTACCAGAAGCAGGCTACAAACGGTTTCTGCAACAAGGATTCTACAACAGGCAGCAAGAGCAACTGCCAGAGGATTGCAGTGCACATACATCGGCTGTCGAGCGGCTCGATACTACTTGCCGCTGATCGAAAAACCACAGAACCCATGGCAAAGTGTGTATAAGAAAAGCAAGGCATGCACGAGACCGGAGATCCACGTACACCAAAAGAGCAAAGGACTGAAGACCTCTACACACCTAAAGAGCAAGAGACCGAGCAGGCACAAACACAGGATATCAACGCTAAACAAGAGCAAGAGGACCTGTAGCAGCTGCCAAGACAGATTCTATCCTGCAAAGCAGTATTGAACATCAAACACAAAGACGACTTGTGTTTGTACTGGTCGAATCGAACTGCCATGAAAATGCGAAACCCCCATGCAGCATGTCTTTGCGACAAGGTATCTGGCAAAAGATATAGGCCATAGTGTTCCCCAGTCCACATCGACATTGCACATTGCATATGCCATGGGCGTTGCAAGCTAGTTGACCACTTTGGTCCCTCCGAAAACCAGAACAGCACTCCCTCGCAGTAGCTGATGGCGTATAATTCACAGATGTCCCAGTCTTGTAATTTTTATGCCTGGGAGGGGCACCAAGCACCCATTCAGGTGGGACCACTACCTATGCACGGTGATCACAACAGGCCAAATCTCCCAAAAGGCCACAGTGGTGGAGGACGAGGCCAAATGGGAGAAAATGGTGCTATAGGCCACCACTGACTTCGGCTTCTTCATGTACCCTATGTTTGGGGTGGACATCCTGACGATAGATCTGTAGAACATGGAAATTGGGTCCATGTGGTGCTACACCAAAACCAGTGACACGGGCATGTTTCAGGCCCAACGTTTCTTGTCCAAGTGTTTTGGAGGAATTGGACAAGTGTCTTGGCAAGTCCGTAGCAAAGTTTAGCTATCGGCTTTTTTCTTGCCGAAGACACTTGAGCAACATGACTTTGCCCCTAACGACTTTCCAAAGGACAATACGACTTCTACCATATAGATATAAGTGGGCATTTCCTATGAAAGTCAAATACCACCCAGGCAAGATCTGTCTGAAGAAAAAATTAGAGAAAGTTGAGATCTGCGGGGAAAGCTTTCTGCCAAGCCGACAAAGAAAAGATATAGAATTGGCACCATCCACCTCTACAAAATTTGGAATGGAGCAGCACAGTCATCTATTCCCTTTGTGGGACAGCTCCTTCCTGCCAAACAATCAACAAAGGACTTCTACGCTCAGCTTGATCAAAGCATGGAGGTAGGAAGAGACTCTCTTCCTACCTCCATGATCAAAGGGTAGAGCAATAAAAAAAACCATTTCGGCATTCTCCAAGCTGGACGACATTTACATTGCCCTCTTGGGCATGGACAAGCAGGCAGAAGGGGATATCAACAAGGATGGCAACCTTCCACAGTTTCGGGTGATGGGGAGGGAACAACCAAACGATCCTGTGCTTTTTTAATTCGTTTTGCAGTCTTCGCTTTACCGATCTTGCAGACTATGGGGGATGACTGTTTCTTCTTGGCAAAACTTCTCTGGCTCTTTTTCCAGAAACATGCCATGTATTTTTCTTCTCCTGTCTGCTTGCCCTCTGCGTTGATTGAGTAGAAAAAGAGAATCATCCTGGGTGTCCCTCGGTACACAGTCTCTGCATAGGCATAGTAGGCATAGTCCATTCTTGCATGTCGAGGGCAGTGCCTCACCACAAGGCATAAAGGTAAACCAAACCCTTCCCCCCTCTTCTTCTTCCTACTCCTTCTCCAGAACGGCTATCCTCTGTAGGGCCTAGATTTCCTCCTTGTTGAAGGTTTCTAGGATACGGAGGGGACTCCAATAGATCTCTTTCCTTATTCCATTGCAGAAGGCCTCACTTTTGCCAATCTCAAGGTGCATCTGGGTTTTGTCATTCGCTTGCAGCCAGTAGAGGTAGCAATGGTTGTACTGTAGGCCTTCTTGCTGGAAGTACCCACATGTGGCCTCCAGGACCCTGTCCAGGCCTTTTGTCACCTAATAGCAGTACGCGGTTGTGAAGTCTGTCCTCTGCGGTGGGAGGAGGAGCTGCAGCATGGCCTAAGGCCTCACGGCTTCTATTTTGTGTGTTTCTTGTCGAAGCCCCACAACCCAACCTGCTTGCCGGCGATGTATCAAATCTTTTTAATAGGTGTTATGTAGGTCATTATTCCCCACTCATGACCCGAGTTTAATTAGTCCACAACATTCTTAAGGTCATTTTCCTCCATGACCTTGAATTAAATTAGTCATGTTTAAAACTTTCTGGAAATTTATTGTGTCGTGTTTACTACAGGTGAATATATTTTTAGAACAGTAATTAGCATATCAATAGAAGTCTAGATTGTTCTTATATTCTCTTACATAACAATTTAAATTTATATACCTGGGCGGCACAGTTTTTCAGTCAGACATTTTGGATTATGTCACTGATGTAATTAATTTTGGGATTACTCCAGTAGTGTTAATTTTAGGAGTTTTAAAGATCTTCACAGACACGCTAGATTTATTCTGTGGACTTTGCACGGACCAACCTCAAGTCTGCAAGTCAAATAACCGCTCACTTCATCGATCCGTCTGCCTCAACTCTGAAGCTTTGTGCAGTCCAAGCTGGGATAAGTAGCCTGTTAACTTTTACAGTTTGTACTTTAGCCATTGATCTAGTGATTGGTTTTATTTTTCGTAATATATTTTATTTTCAAGAAAATCTCCGACTTCACACTGTTTTTTCTAACATAACACAGGACTGCGCAGTGTCCTTTCTACCATGCCATCCAAGTTTCCCAGGCCTCCTTGATATCTTCCAGCACAGCTGCGCAACTTCAAAGGTTGTCCAGCTCTTGTCAGCATCTCTTTCTTGTTTCTGCATCGAGGCGGCCCCTTCATCCATGTAGGCTCCGAGCCACCTCCTCCCACTCCTTGCTGGCCAGGGTGTTAGCAATCTCCAGCAGGCGTTCCTCTCAGCCGGTTCAGGAGAGTGCCAATACCTGCCTCTCAGTGGGTTCCTCTAATAGGGGGAATGGACTTCGCGACCTGTAACATTAGCTTTTCTTTTCTCTCCATTGCGAAAAGACATGGTGGTCTCAGGGAGGTATTCCTTTGGATTGGCAGTAGCTTTGTCAGTTTTCTTTCTTGGGGGTCAGAAGTGTGCCCACATCGCTGATTTGAGTGTAGCACCAGAAGGACCCAATTTCCATACTCTCCAAATCTATCATCATTTGTCCACCCGGAAAATGGGGCACATGGAGAAGCCGAAGTTATCAGCGGCCCATAGCACCATTTTCTCCCATTTGGCCTAGTCCTCCACCATGGCAGCCATCAGGGAGATTTGCGTGCCGACTATTTTGCATTTGGCTATGTGGGCGTATCAGAACATATTGATGCTCCTGGTGGGCCTGGAGGCCATGGCATACCTGTAAAGGGAGGTGGCAAGGTTCCACCACAGGGCCATTGGCAGTTGCCTTTCCTCTCTTGCCTCTTCTTCTAGGCGCTTCTGTCCATATCCCTCTCTATCCTCTCGACGGTGCCTCAGATAGTGCTGTCTAATCAATGCCCCAAATGGCGATGGTACGTATGATTACCATGCATAGGTGGTGGTCCCACCCGAATAATTGCTTGGTGCCCCCCACCCAGCAAAAATGGCTGGACTGGGACTTGGTGAACTATACACCATCAGCTACTGCCAAGATGTGCTGTTATGCCTTTCCGAAGGGACCATAGTTGTCTACTAGCTTGGAATGTCAATGGCAGTGTAGTAGCAGCTTGCAATGCCAATGGCGGTTCAGTAGCTTGTAATGTTGATGTGGACTGGGGCCGCTATAGCCCATATCTTTTGCCAAATACAATAATCTCCTTTGCCACACAGACATGCTAGCTACCTGGAGGGTTCACAATGTCAGGCAGTTCGAACGGACCAGTACAAAACAAGTCGTCTTTGTGTTTGATGTTCCACACTACTTTTCAGGACAGAATCTGTCTTGGCAGCTGCAACAGGTCCTCATGCTCTTGTATGGTGTCGATATCCTGTGTTGGTGCCTGCTCGGTCTTTTGCTCTTTGGGTGAGTCTCTTGCATGCCTTGCTTTTCGAGTATACACACTTTGCTATGGGTTCTATGGTTTTCGGATCCACAGCTGCAAGTAGTATCGAGGCGCTCGACGGCTGATGTATGTTCACTACCATCCTCTGGCCACTGCTCTTGCTGCCTGTCGTAGAATCCTTGTTGTAAAAACAGTTTGTAGCCTTCTGGTAGTAGAGGCCGTTCGCAATATGTGAAGCTTGGCTTGCAGCTTTTGTGGACTCGCATATCCATGATGTCTATAATACTACAAATATCCTTGTGGGAAATTACAGTGCTCGATCCTAAATAAAAGCAGAGCGTTATAAATTACAACAAAAATTATGAAGTACGAAGTATTTATGTTTGTTACTTTAGTTTCATGAAGATTGCTAGATGCATAGTAGTTAGTAGTTATATTTATTATAGTGACTTATGACATCACTAATACAAGAAACTGATTATATGTCATACATTATGAGAGGTCATCCAGCCCAACGGGCTTACAAGTCACTATAAAGCAAAATTAAGCATCATAGAGGGTCTCAGGACGAAGACAGTAATGAACTAGAGTTAAAACTAATAAATAATGTAAATCAATATCTCATTCGTGACAAACTTAGGAAAGGAATATTTGCAGCATACACTGCGTCAACTAATTGAATAAAGTGTTGCGTCTTTTCTGAAACGCTTTCTTGATATATTTTGCCGTTAATCTGGCATTATTCAACATAAGATAACATAATTTTTGCATATCATCAAAAGAGGAAAAACCCTGATTTGTTAACTCAACCTCGCGATACAAGTGTTGACGATAATCATTATACATACGACAGTGAAACATAAAATGCAGTTCATCCTCGATTGCATTTAAATCACACAATCTACAAATACGTCTTTCTATAATCTCATTTCGATATCGCCCCGTTTCAATTCGTAAAGGAAATATTTTTCCTCGCCAAACTCCGTCTTGAATTTCGCAAACGTACGTAATTTTGGCTTATTTAACACATAAGTGTACCAATGCTCGTTACATTTGTTTTGTTTCATATCTTGAACATCTTTTACATTACAAGGATAGATGTCGTCTATTTCTAAATTATCGAAAATGTTATACATTTCTGATGCCCAGTTATTACAATTTAACGAATTATCCCATAAAAATATTTTCTTAGTTAATCTATTTTCATTCAAATTACACAACCGATTCCACAGGCGTGCTTTATTTGCCCAATGCCTTGAAACACAAGATTTCCATCCAGTATCTCCTTTGATAGCCAACGTAGGGGCAAATTTGTGTATCCCAAGGAAACACCTTAATGCTCTTATCTGAACAGATTCACAGACATTGTACTTTTCGTAAGCCCAGACCCCTGAACAATAATCTAAGATTGGTACAATCGAAGTTTCATATATTTTAGTATATGTCTCAAAACCCATATTATTCAAAAATTTAAATTTTGCTATCAGAGCACCTAGGGCCCTATTAGCTGCATCAGCCAGAGCTGTGGCAGTTACTGAAAAATCAAGATGTTCGTCGAAAACAATTCCTAAATATTTATATTTTGATGCATAATCTAGAATATAATTACCTACTTTAAAGCCGTGACGACTGCGTTCGTCGTTATTCTTTCGAAAATGAACAACATTTGATTTCAAAGCATTTATAGACAATCTCCATTTTTGACACCAAATACTAAATTGATCTAACATTTCTGAAGATTAGCTTCCGAATCAGAAAAGAGTACAATATCATCTGCGTAAAGTAACATACAATAGTTAGTTCCTCCTATGGTGATAACACAATTTAAAGCACACAACTCGGTAACTAAGTCATTTATAAAAAGTGAAAAAAGAGTTGGCGATAGGTTATCTCCTTGTCTTACACCACTGGTAGTGTCAAATGAAGCCGTTAAATTACCGTTAAGACAAAGTCTGGCATTAGTATATGTGTACAGAGATTTAATTGACCAATACATCTTGCCATCTACACCATTTATGAGTAATTTAAAAATAAAAGAGAATCCCTATCAACAAAATCAAATGCTTTGCGCAGATCAATAAACGAGGCAAATGTAGGTAAATGCTTATTTAGGCGGTTACGCACAATCGATGTCAGAACATAAATGTGGTCCTGGCAAGACCTATCTTTTCTGAAACCATTTTGTTCCTCGGCCAAAATATTATTACTCTCCAAAAAAGCAATAAGTCTCATGTTATATCCCAAGCATAAAAACTTAAGTAACACACACACTCACGCCTAAATTTATAAATAGAATAAGAACTTTATATAAGTGGTGAAGATTGAAGTTACATTTTGCAATGGACCACACATTGAACAGTAACTGAGAGTTTAACATTACAGAACAGTCTATTTGAACACATTGCTTGTTCACAATGTCATACAGTTCTCTAAACCATGTCACTTTCAAGCCGAACCTTCGTCTACACCACAATGCATTTAAAATGTTTACTTTTACTGTTGTAAATCTGTTTCAAATACACTGCAAATAAGTCTTAGTGAATGAATCAAATAGACTATATCTTAAAAATAAAAGCACCAATGACGAAGATTAGGGATAAAGTGACCCCTTGATTTTGAATAGGTCGAAATAGACTTCAGTCTGGCTTGTCAAAGTAACGATTGAAAAACATGATTGATCTACTTTTCACATTTCCTTTCCATGAATAATAAACACTTACATGCATTATCCAGTGTCATGTATCATATCGATCGTTCTTTACTATTGAATACATATCATTAATATTACAATCTCAGTATATATATCCCAACTACAAAGAGCATGACACTTCAGTGAAAGGTATTACAACTTGGAAAGTAAAGTTACAGATACATCGCGTTGGTCTGTACAACGATATCTATTAGTTTATAAGAAGAGATTTACACTTATGGTCTTAAAGATCTGCTTTGAAATCGATCACTTTAATTTCTTACTAAGATATCTTTTATATTAGTTCGGTAAATCATAGACAGCTACCACTAGTGAAAAAGTCTTAGGGTGAAAGTTAATCGACAGATAGTATTTCATTTTACCTTCGTTAACGTTATATTTATATGATCTCTTGATCTCTTGATCTTATGAGCTCTCTCTCTCTCTCTCATATATATATATATATATATATATATATATATATATATATATATATATATATATATATTATACATATCACATGTATTTATGTGCAATACAATGTTGTATTGTATGTACTTACAGTTTTCTGGTAGACGGATTTGTCAATTTATAGTTGATGAAAAAAGGAAATATTTACATCATTGCTTGTTGCCTCTCTGATAGTAATTCGTGTTTGCTCCCTTAAAAAAAGAAGTGTAATTATGTATCTGTAGAAAACATTATTATAGATGAGAGATAAATAATATATATATATATGTTTTGACGTTCTTGAATGGTATTTCAGAAGAATCATTGCATCAAGTTTTACCTGAGTAGTGAATCGACAAAACTTTTACATGTATTTCGTAGTTAACGTCGGTCGAATGGTTTCTCTTTATCTCTGATGACTTGCATGCTGAACCAAAGTGCACTCTCGATCTTGGTTATCAAATTGGTTTCAGCTCCTCTATTTTCGAACATTAACAAAACATTAAACGTGGTAAGAATCTCTCTATTCGTTGTTAAAATGGATCATTTGACGATATCATGAACTGCGAAGTAAAAAGAGGATAAGCAGCCGGCCATAGCTGGACATTATTTTGCCAATTTTTGTCACAAGTACACCTTTAAAGAATACCCCTCAGCCAGCTTAACACATACCATACAGACATAGATTTCTAAAGACTGCAACTTATTGTAACCTTTTGACACGCATTTGCCATTATTTTTGTCTGTTAAATATGGTTTCCCGTTCTACTCCAATTATCATGTCGAATACATAGTTTTAAATATGTGAACGTAGTACCGTGCGTGTAATGTTCAGTGTTATCATTGGCGACTAAATTTTGGTCGGGACCAGAATTCACTTGCCTACAATAACACTGAAGTTTCACAAAATGCATTTGTCTGAAAGGCTAATAGTCTGCATATCAGTATACCTTAGAGGAATTGAGAAGAAAATGTGCTTGTTTTTTTGGAATAAAAACAATTAAAAGATTATTAAGAGTTAAAACTATTAATCCTTTCAGATTTTCGGTTACTTATCGATTCGTTTAACATATTTGGAACTTAAAATCATTTCACTTTGGACCTCTGATATATATCGTGATCAACAGATTGGGACAATTAAAATAAATTCTCATGATGAGGAAGTTCCAAAAGACTATAAAGAGGTTCTGGTTTGCCATTTTAAACTTTGTCTCTGTTAAATCATTCCGAAAGCAAAACTCTCTCGTTAAAGTTGACCACACTGCACACTTCGATATATAATCTGTGTTGATCGCAACGCATTTCCGGTCAGGATTTTCCGAGGGGGACAGAAACTATCGTTTCTCCAACTATAGGAGGTGTGCAGTCGTCGTTAAGCCAACACAGTGCAAACAGCTCTACAGTATCACTGTTGTGGACACTTACAGTTAACATTTCCACCCTATTCCAACGATCAAAAACTGTATCCTCCAATATTTTACATACAGTAGACTCCAAAGGAATAACAGCAAGCGCCGGATGGCGTATGAACAAGCCAGTGACTTAAAATCTAAGGATAAAGTTTTGATTCGATAGCGATTTGCAAAGCACTGTCGAGAACACGTGGAAAATATATAGTGGAATTACAATAACTGAGTTCTACCCGTTACCTGTTTATAAATCGTCATCAAACAACGATTTGCTTTCTGCCGAAGATATTTCAGAATTATCACACTACCATTCTAGCATCATATCATGTGTGGCATCTCACGACGCCTTTGAACCATCTTTGCATTATCAATTATTGTCTTTTGCACATTATTGATTATTGTTTACGTTCTGTTCCAAATAGATGATGTCATATATTGCGAACGAAGTCTTTAGTTCTTCTAAAATAAGGTTATTGATTTTTTTTCATCTTGATACTTAACAACAAAATGTACTGTGTTGTTTTATTTACTCTTGTTTCGAAACAGCGAAACTTTGTTGTAGATATGAAACTCTGCAAGTGCTTTAAACATTTAAAGGTTACGACATGTTGTCAAAGAACGTCGGAATTATATTAATCTTCGACGGGATAGCAGATTGCCAGTTCATCGTCACCATTTTGGACATTTGAAGGACAGTACAGATCGACGTTGTGGGATCCGAGTCTGATGTACGTATGTCCTTCCTGACAGCCGCACAAGAAAGCAGCGGTGTAAAGGCAGATTTCGAAGGCGGGACTTGTCCCGAAAAACGTGCTGCCGACGGGTTTGATGACGTCATGATCGCAGATGAATTCTACATTCATTATCTTCTTCTCGTCGCTAGGACACTGAAATAATCAGGTAAACGAATGATCAGAAGCATTTCGCGACCGAAAAGTCAGTTTGCCCGAGGAATGCGCAAACTCGACCTGCATATTATTTACAGAGGCATTCACGACTTGGACGTTTTTACAGCATGTCTCAACCGCACAATATTGCGCTGGTGAGATGTATCTTACACAGACATAGACTTCAGTGTTTCACCGATCATAACAATTGTACGCTTGAGCCATGCTGATTTTTTAAACGTGAAAGAATGACGTGAATTGGGTATAAAGTATAAGTCTAACTTGTCACAACGTACCTAAACTTGAAACTCTTCGTGATCAGCCACACAAAATCAGTGGCCAACCCACAGATTTTTACATTAGAACATTGAAGTTTATCGAATTTGCTTATATTCGGAATTCAGTATGACCATCCTTGGCAAACTATCTCTGTCTACAATCCATCAGAGAAAACAACCTGCCCATAACAAAACTAAAAGGAAAATTCTTGAAAACTGAATGAAGATTGGCAGACATGGAAATGACAAATTACAGTTTCCAAATGAAATGGCCAAAAACCGACCGTTGTTGCTCGGGAATCAACTACCTCTAACATCTATCAAGTTGTATATTCCTGAACTCATTCTCATGGTATAGCATATGGCAACGTCTCTTGGGCGAGCCTTCCGTATCGTTTGTTACCCGCAGATACCGTTTCAATTTCGGTTTTGTGTGCAGTATCTTACTGTGATATCGCCTATGTCTATATTATCACCATGCACTTGTACTATTGACAGAATGTATTATATTGGATAACGAAGACATTATCTTTTATATACGCTGAAAGGGAACATTTATGGTTTATTTGCATTCTTATTCATGTAAATCATAATGTATGGTTGTAGCAACTGTTCCCGACATTTCTGTGCAGATCTATACACGCCTGTCTCACATGATGCATGACGTCATAATGGTGAATGGTGTCGTCATAGTCACGATAGTTCTATCGCCAGCCACCGCATACAAATCCATAGTCCCTTGACAACACCCTAGTCTAGACAGCTGAAGAACGTCACTGATAGAATATGTATAGTATGAACATTACCATCAGATATTGTTCAGACTTGTAGGCCTACTCCTGTAGTAGTTGTTTGCGACTAATGTTTCATATCAATGCTAACTTCGACAACATTAACAGTAAAAAAGACAATCTCACAACTTGCAGGTGAAGTCTCTGCAAGTTAATACTTGTTGTAAACTTGGTCCACGTTACAAAAAGTAATATTTGGGGAAACTTAGCACAATGAAAACTATGTTGGTATGTGCTCTACTTTTCCGTCAAACATATTGCGTAGTTATGGATTGAAGAATATCTAGAAAAATGTCACTGTGCCAGATACTGACCCAATATCTGTTTGTGGAATGTATTTTTGTTGGATGTTTCAGCTTTGATAAGGAACCAAAAGGTTTTGGAAGGGATTGTGATAATCGCGATGAAATGTTACAGTCTGAGGACACTGCCATATTAGCGCTCTTGTGCTGTGACACCCTAACGTTTCGCACAACTCGGTTATAATACCAATAATTGCAATTGCAACCAATCAGAAAATCGCACATACCTGTTTCCCGTGGATTCCGTTGTATGTGATGTCACCTGCCTTTTCCAGCAAATAAAAGCGTATCCAATTGTGAATCCCGGAAACAAAACTCTCTGCCTTCAGTTTCCTGGTTCTTTCATCCATCTTTAATTTGCCTAGCGAAAAATAGAAGAGGTGAAGTTACTGTAGAATTATGACAACGTATGACAGATCACAATATATTCAACTTTTAGGTTTCTTTTAATATGTTCTGACTAAAATGCAAGGTTCAATCCCTGCAGTAGCTTTCGTTCCTTCGCTGGTTATGATTCAATACCGTATTGTAACAGTTTATTGGTCCCGGTACGCCATGAACGTTGGCAATGGTCAACACAAGCCATGGGAGCTGGCAACCGCACTGGAAATAAAACGGCAAGCACGATTCGCAGTTCGTCTACAATCCTCGCTAATTTAATTGATAAAATGTGCAATTGTTTAGGAATTTTCATTAAAGCTCATGCGTGGATTTAGTCTTGAGCTCTCAAATACATTGAATTCATTCATGGAACGGCAGAATGGCATACAATTGTCTCGAAAGTAAAAGACTTAAACTTTCGCTCAAATTTTCCCCAAGGACTCATTCGGCAATTCACTTTCAAATCAAGAACAAATATTTGGGGTCACCGTGCAAATTTTTTCACTAGAGCAACAAATTAGTCAAATTTTACCGATATTTGAAATTCAAAATGGCCGCCATCCCTATGGAGAAAAATAATGCGATTTTCAAAACAACTGAAACAACGAAGAAGGGGAGATTTTTTCTTGATCAGAGAGTTTCAAAATGAACTCCCATGATTGGTAGATCAGAATAGAATCGAAAAAGTTTGAGAGTCCAAATATCTGTCCACGAGACGCATTCTACCTAAAGTTGAAATTAGAATGTCAGTGACAGACCAGTAAAAAGCAAACACGGAAACGATGCATGATATCTATAAATATCGTCTGTTTTACAACCTATTTCCAGTTTTCCCGATTTTTTACATTAATGGACTGACCGGCATCAATGTGCACAGTATTATGATAAGACAATAGGCCTATATCTGCAGTTAACACACGATAGATTTGATAAGGGCAGCTGGTAGAAATTGATAATCTCTGTCGTGGCTTGGTTGCGTAATGGAAGGCTTACATAAAAATAGGCTTGTTGTCTGTGCATAAATTACAGTGAGGAATGTCGACCAACCAATGACACCCTGACAAAATAAAGCTCCAAGCGTTGATAGCTACTCGTGTTATGAAAGCAATGCACTAGATTCAAAGACCACAGTCCCTGGAACGACTGTGCTGAGATAAAAGGATGAGAAGTCGGGCGCTTTTTTATTACACTTTTTTATTTACTGGTCATTTGTCGAGCGACTTTGCGACACTTCCTCCCTATGATCCTAGGCCTCCTCATGATCCCGGACACAAAGCGGAGTCGCATGACACAAGTGACAAGTACAACCCTTTCTGCAGAAGCAAACTGTATTATCGAAACAAACTTTGGCGCTTTGAGACAGTATCTTCTAATACACATATATGATATAAAGTTTGGCGTGATCTGGCCAGAAAATCCGTCGAAACAATACGTATACATGTGCTACTTTTTTTTATTGTGCTGTTAGAATTAACGTGATGGGTACGACAGGACAAAATTCTCATATCATTTTTAGAAATGACAATTCATGTCGTATCAAATTAGTTCGCCTTTTATATAGTTATGCTAAAATGTCCTGGACTTAAAAGCTTCAAAACACGAGCAAAACGTGAAGCGTCAACATGTTTTTTCTCCAAGATGTATCTATTAGCGCTTTGTTCTCGTGAACTACAAGCTTACCTTGCTTGCGAAATAAACACGAACGACCACAAACACTTCGTTTCTCGTGTAGAACAGAAATACGCATTAAATATAAACAATGTCAACTAAAGTCGTATTAATGTTTAATTTGGGATGTGAAATGTTGATCGATGACGTGTTCGGTGAGTATAATGCATAGTTCACCTTTTCATTGATTTGAAAATAGTCTCGATTCTATCAGTAAAAATATACACTTTCTATTTTGATCTGCGAAAGTGGCGTCATGTCAACTAAGAGAAAAATATGAACTTAACACTTGCGACCAAAGAAGGCGTGAGGCATTCTAATAACTACTAAACGTTTGTCGTTTATGCAGTTTTTTATCAATAGATACCCTCATTGTTGCTAGAAAGCGACGGGGTACTTCGCATTTTCCAAATACAATAAACAGAGCACAAAGAACTGAAGAGAAGGCAATAAAGTGTGTCAGTAAAAAGACGTGACTACAGAATTTATTGGCATTTGTGGTAACAATGATCGTTATGGGATACACTATGTTGTGCACGTTACTAGGTTGAAAAGAGAAGTATTGAGACTTTTTATTGATTTATCATAATATTGAGTGCGCTTTATCTGCGGTTGTTTCGGACAACAGAGCCTGAGCTTAAAAGCTAGCTTCGTAAACGGTGTTTACAATTTAGATATTCAAGCTTTTAATTATTTTCACATATATACAGTACGTGAAGGCTTGGTGACATTTAAAGGGACACGTATTGGCACATGCGCACTGCGGAACATTTCTTATACACACGAAAACGATAGCAATTGTCATTTCGTCAGAATTCTCACCTATGAACACACGTTGAAAAGCGCATGACAAAACACCATCATTTTCGGTCTGATGAAACCAAGTTTTTCTCAACTTTTCTTTGAAGTCAACCCTACCACCTCCTGCGAGATTTCTTTCTTTGAGATAAGAATGCAAGCGTTCGCCGCACTTATGTTGAACCACTTCATCCAAGAAGAGTCCAACAAGCTCGCAATCGCTCCGAAACTCAGAGGCGGACGGGCCAAGCATTTCCAACAAGTCGATGAAATATCTGAATATTGCAATTTCAAGAACAGCGTCTCTCAAATACTCAAACAGATGATCCTTTCGGGGGGCCACCGCTGCCGCTGCACCCAAATCTATCTCTTCGTCAACTTCGTGACCATTGTTATTGTAATCGTTGAGTCTTGGATTAATTTTGTAGTCCTTGTTCGCCTCAGTTCCCGCATCAAGTTCCCACAGATTTCTGCAAAGCAATATAAAGTCTCCGTTGTCCTTTGGAAGGGTGCTCCTCGCATTAAACAGGTCGGTCAGAAATTCTTTGCTCTGGTAGCAACGCCCACAAATCCTAGATTTAACGCAAACGATTTCAATGTACAGAACTCTGTCTTCATACAGGCTGTGACCCCTTCTCTTGCAGTATGCACACCATGTTCTCCCCATCAGTATCGGAGAGCAGTTCGATTTTTGTACAGTTCGACAGTTTGTGGGGACCTTTAAATCCGTGGGCGTTTGTTGTGGTTTTGCGTAAAATATATTCACCGGTTTGCATGCGACACGAATCGCAAACAATGATGTTTAATACAGGTCTTAATGGTGCCTTCATATTGGTCCATTGCCGGGTATTTCCGAGTGTTCTAAAAATAGCACAATGCGAGTCCACAGCCTTGCAAATGTGACCTCTACGGACACTAGTTGAAGTGAAACCGACCGAATGAATGAACACATAGTTGATAACTTGAGCAGTATATTTTTTGGTGTCTTTTCTCAACACTTCTCTTGCTGTATGGCTTTTAGTCATGTACACTATATAGTACTAGAAACGGTACCATTCAATCCGGGCATTCAATATCTCAAATTAAAGCATTCTCCGGGATTCCCCCATGCACAGTCCCTGTGCCCTATGACGTCACTGTTCATGTCGCCGTGTAGGGACTCAAAGTGTAAATGCATGAGGATGTGCAAATCTTAATAATATACTGTCGTTTACCGACAGCATCCATGGATTTAAGAAGAGACAAAGATTGGTTATGAGTACGGAACATCAGAAATGCTGGGAAAAGGTTGCAAAATACTTGACCTTTCACCTGTATAACTGGCCTGAATACGAACTTTGACACCGTTCCTATTATTAAAATATCCCAAATACGCTCTTGTTTTGCAGACTTGTTTTCGTATGTCAACCCTGGTATGTAGTTCCGTAGTCTTTTCATACAACATTGACAAGAGGAATTTCGTCTGCGTCACAATACGTAAGTATATAACATGGTAATGTCCACAGGCGTTTGGCACATTGCTGGGATAATAATCTTATTTAATATGTAGAATGTCTATATACGACTTGATTATTCAATAAAAGAATCACTGTACGTGATATTAGTGTAGGCCTATAGGCCTACATGTTGACTGGCATTTTACACGAATGGCTATGGCTGCCTGGCTCGGGCCCGGCGAACGCACTGCATAATCATCAATATGTTGAATGTCTACATGACTTGATTATTTAATAAAGAATAACGGTAGGTGATATTACTGTACATGTGAGCTAGCTTAACCGAGCGGCTGTAGAGCTCTGCAGGGCTTTGGT
>LD348737.1:105983-121606 GCA_001465055.1 Ptychodera flava | reverse complement strand
CACTAATATCACGTACGGTGATTCTTTTATTGAATAATCAAGTCGTATATAGACATTCTACATATTAAATACGATTATTATCCCAGCAATGTGCCAAACGCCTGTGGTAATGTCCGTCCCTATTAAAGGTAGCCTAAATAACGGTGTAGGACGTGGTCCGAGTCCGTGCACGAACCGATAAAGTTTGCGATGATCCGCGGCCGTATTCCAATTTAAAAATATCACAAGGTCTTGCGATCTGGTAAAATGGAAAGATCAAAGACTCCTTCCTTTCCCTTGAAGCTCTATAATGTCGTTCTCAATGAAACTGAAAGATATTTTCTTCGAAAAATAGCTCCGACGATTCTATGCAGACATATCGATTAGGCATTCTTTGCATATTTCTAGGTGATATTTTAACTTGTCAATAGCTCCTGCCTTTCATGTTTTCGTCGTCGTAACGAATTATCTAAGTGGTAGATTCCTCGAACGAACTGCAATAGAGGTATTTGAACTGAGTTGTAATTGCATTAATTTTCTTCTTCAATGAGTTGGCACAGCCATGTTTAATTTGTGTGTCTAGACTCTTCTGGCTGTTCGTCCTTTTCGGTACACCAGGTGTTCTTTTTCTTAAAAGTTGATTAAACTCCTTCCGATTTCAACAGGTTAAATCCGGGGCGAGGCACTTATCCCTGAATTGGGTACAGGTGTACCCTGGAAAGTTCGTTGAACTCCTTCCGATTTCAACAGGTTAAATCCGGGAGCCCCGGGGCACTACCCCTGAATTGGGTACAGGTGTACCCTTGGAAGGTTGATTAAACCCATTCCGATTAGAACAGGTTAAATCCGCTTGGAGGTTGGGGAACACTTAACCTCGAATTGGGTACAGCTGTACATGTACCCTGGAAAGTTCGAACTACAAAGCCGCAATTAATGTCATAATTTCCGGTGTTGTCAAAAGTCTGTTTTTTTGGGCCAAAAACTGACGTCAAGATTTACTTTTTTACCATCCTTTAGTCAGAAGTCTACATTTATATTGTAAAAACTGCAAATTCCATAGTAATAGAATAAAGGAAAACAGTGTGTATTTTTGGAATCCCATCACACCACAAAATATTCTTTACTTATGTACGGAGTTCTTTAGATTGAAGCTATGAAAGCCGTTCTAGATTTAAAAAGCGGGTCGAAAATGTGGATTTTATCAAGTTGACACTTTTATCAAAAGTCCACATGGGGCGAAAACAGGGGGTCAAAAACAGCCGTATATATTTTTTTACCCTTCGAATGGCATTGCCTCCGGCTCGGGGGCTTAATGCAAGATAGCTTTAAATGGTATTTCGATATTATAGGACAGCCAGGCCCTACTCTCGGCTATTGGGTGAAAAATCAAAAAGAAATTGAATGTTTCGCAAAAATGGAAACGATCATGATCAGGTTTGACAAGCCGTGGTTCACATTTAATTATGAAATATGGGAAAATTCGTGGTTCATATTTAATTATGAAATATGGCAACAAACTTTTAAAATGTGATTTAAAGTTTGAATGGTATCACAAAACATTCATACACATATTATTTGAAAGACCAAATGTCAACTATCGGTTGTAGCATCAACACTGCACATGCAGATAAATAGCTCAATAGCATAGAATAAATATTGCAATATTATTCATTCCTAGCATCGTATTTCAAACACATCAAGCAATGACAATACGCCTTGTGAAAGCTCTTTCAATTGGCATGAAAATATGGTTCACGCAAAGTTCCCATGCAGCTGTCCGTGGTTTGTGTCAACCATCACAGGGAACGGGAAACACACCTTCAATTTTACGAATTCTTGGTTAAGATTATTAACCGTTAATATCTTAACAAGATATGTCCGCCCCTGTGTTAGTGATATTGCCTAAAAAGCAAACACAATACTGGTGATAAAAATTACGTAACTCAAACAATTAATTTTCCTCCTTGATAACTTAAACATGTACCTGGCAGCATACCACTACATTTGGCGTTCCACGCTCCATGACGTAAAATTGAATAAAAAATTTTCAAAATAGATAAAAGGGAACCAGCCGTCGGAACTGTGCCTATGCGAGTTTCTTGTTTACAAACAATGTATTTCGTGCACGATATCTCGATGCACTTCATCATCATAGCTGCAACATTTAAATTATACGATGTAGATTATGACACTCACAGACATTGTTTAACTTTCATCAATGACCATCGTACCTTGGATAAAGTGTTTACATTGGTCGTATGGGTCCCATACGACCTTTGAGCGCAGTTCCGACGACTGTATATGTCTTATTTCTAGCACGCTCATAATATCTCTGCTAATAATACCTGCTAATATAGGTAACTGAAACTACCCATAAT
This sequence comes from Ptychodera flava, assembly GCA_001465055.1. Taxonomy (NCBI): domain Eukaryota; kingdom Metazoa; phylum Hemichordata; class Enteropneusta; family Ptychoderidae; genus Ptychodera; species Ptychodera flava. Next base: position 119,249 of record LD348737.1, on the reverse strand, counting down.
TATTTTTGTGTGCAGGTCACAACAATTTGCTAAAACTAATCTTGGTTCCTCAAAATTCCCCTCTCTAGAATGACCAATGACATTAAAGGTCTACCGGGGAGCTGCAACTTTATTTTGGCATTGTTTTGCTGCCTTTACTTTCAGATGAAAATCAGTCCGTATCGAGTACCTACCGAAGGATGAGGTATCATTAACCACCGAAAGGGACAAGAAGATAATAAACTGTTGCTGCACTCAAACATGGCCGCCTCCACGCAAATATGCAAAAGACAGTGGATGATGTAAATGAATCTTCACAGCACCACATGGAATCATCCAGTTGAATACAAGGAACTGACTGCTCTCTACTGTGATACAATATTTGACACATATTAAAATGGCCATAGGAAAAAAAATGTTTTATTTCTTGCCTCTTCTTTCACAAACGAATGCTGCCATAATATATTTAAAGGCAATAAATTTAAAGGGATATGATAAGAAGGTTATCTCAGTGATTAGAAGATATTTTGAGGTCGAAAAATTTTAAAGATTTCCAGTTCATGGGCCTTCAATATATACCACCTTATATCATGACGTGCTAATCATTTTAATGAATATACGCATCAGCTACACAACATCATGGACAGGGATAAAGAACTGACATGCACCACTAAACAACATCATGGAAACAGGATAAAGAACTGACCGCATTAGCCAAAAACATGAAAAAAAGCCTGTTTGAAGTTGAAGGCAAATGCCAGTATTTATGTAGACACCTCCCTCCCCCCTCCCCCCACGAAAAGTAGTACAATATCTATACGTCCATTCAAACTGGTTTCAAGTTCAAAATGGGCAAATACATGCTACACTACACAAAGAAACTAGTAAATTATGAAGTTTTTTCTCATTGCAAAGTATTTAATGTTCAGAAACAATTCATTGACAACACAGACACACTGTTTGAGAGGCAAACTTCCAGTTTTCAAGACTTGCAATATTGTGTAGTGGCAAGTGAACGAGCTAACCCATCCAGTGAATAAACTCAGTCCCTACAAGTTTAGCTTGATCACTTTTGAAATAGAGTGTACATGCTTGACCTTGCTATAGTTGTGTCTACTCATGAAGATAGCATAGCCATGTTGTTTGATAAATATTATTTTACGAAGTGGAGTTTATTCTCACTCTTTCCTGATGCAAAATTTAGTTCTAAAAAATGTGCAAAAAGAGTAGCAGTTAAATGGATTCTTTAGAAATACAGAGCTACAAATGACAAGTAAAACACTAATAATTACGTATACATGTATGGAGATATATATGTGTACAATTAAGTTTTATTCTCTATGTTCTGACCTTAACTTGCACTGTGTGCTGGAGGTTCAATTGTCTTTCAATGGTATAAAATACAAAAAAATCACATTTATTCAGTGTGGCTGTAATGGACTATACACGTTTACTAAAAACATAAACATGACAGTGTACTGAAAACAATATAATTTTCTCTCGTCTTGAAATGTAGGGTGAGTGTGTTACCTTGAGTGTCCGAAAGTTCAAGTGCCATAATGAATTACTGGATGTTTGCATACAGGACAATTCCAGCATGATCTTATACCTTTTGAAGTTTTTACAGGATATTTGGTACACTTATTTTACCATAATGTGGTGGTCAAGAGGTCAGGGTCATGGCAGCGCATTGGACATGTTCCTATGTGTTCCTAAACACGGCCTAGGAACTCAAGTAACTTTACTGAAGTTCCCTCATCAAAGTGCTTTGGCACAGAAGAGAATCCCTATGAATGGCTACGGAACAGTGGTAAGATTACTGGCTGCCTATATCCCTGACACAGACACTGCGATACCTCAAAGCTAATCTGCCGATAGGTCAGCATTAGTTCTGCGGAAAGACTTGTACAAGTAAAAACAATAACTCATTTTAAATATCTTATCGGTGGAATTCCAATGGGGTATCCATGTACAGTCATAACACTGACATTCCTGTGTGACTGAGGTGACCGGTACGGTGATCTCAATCTATAATCCTGTGATTGTTCATGGAATTCATGGCAGACTGGGGAAAATAATGCGTATCTTGGTGAATGGGAACAGCGAATCATGCCAGTGCTGAAATACTAATACGTTCTATCCTCCTTCATACAAATTTATCTTTGACATAGATGTCTTCTGGCGCTGGTGTGTTGGCAAGTAGTTCCTCTTCCACATTGTCTAGTGACCAGTTGTGATCGGTGATTTGCAGAGCTTCCCACTCAGCCTGAAAATGAGAACAATGCAACATGTGTGTTAGACCTTCAGAAGATTTATCTGACCACAGAGTCATGTGAAATCTGTTTATACAATCTTACATTGTATTTCATAAACCAAGCGTTACTTATCACTGACATCTAAGATTTATTAATCGCCGTATGCTAGCCAAAGGTTAAAGTGCAGTGGCTGAAAAGTTTAATATAGATATTTCTCAGTCATTATTTATATGAAATATTTACGAGGATCTGAGTGTTATTGCTCTCTAGTCAGTCCAACAAATTTACCAAATACAAAATACAAAAAGTCCACTACTATTTCTGATTGCACTATGAGGCCAATATTTGTGAAAACTGGACTCTGACTGTACATCAAATGCTTTCTCTCACTTTTGACTGTACATCACATGCTTTCTCAGACTTTGCACAGGGTTCTAGGGCAGTAACCACCTGCACACTGACCCCATCAGATGTTTACCCAAAACCCACCCCTGACCCTTGCTTCAACTGGCGGGTGGGAAACGTCCATATGATTTACGTCCAACGGGGCATATGTTATGACACTGTGCCGAGTAATTAGAATGGTTTTTGCCTGCGATGACTTTGGCAGATATTCAATATGATGTGAGAGCTACAAGATGAAAATTCTCTTGAAACTGAATTTGTCTGTGCTGGCCATGATTAGTAAGGGTGGGAATCTTGGTACAAACTGTCAAATGACAACATTTGCACGTGTCTCAGACAAATAACCAGATGACTCAGACCAAAGATCCTATATATAGAATACACTGGTAATAAGGTTAAAGTACAATTATACTTGTACATGGTTACATACACTGTAATTAAATTCTGTCACTAGTAATAACCCATGTGGATATCTGTATGAACCATTCACAAAGCACAGCTGCTGTGATGGGTGTCAACTAAATTCTGGCTGTAAAGATAATAAACGTCAATACATGGAAAGGTTTACATTGAAATCATACAGTAAGGCATACAAAGTAGAGTTACATATGGATAAATGTCCGGGTCTCACATAACAATATACATACAACATTGATGAAGAAACAAGATAAGACAATTATTAACACTTTGAGTGCTGTAAAATTTCCCACTAAAATTTTACTGCAAAATTTTATCAATTTTTATGAATTTTTTGGGGTAATTTTTTTGACGATGTTTGACCAAACGGACAACACTTTTCACTAGTTACAGTTTTTGATCCACATTTTTGGAAAATTTGAAACAGAGTCTAACAATAGGGATACATTTTATCACGGTACTGTGCTTTGGCACTCTAATGGTTGAACATCCAAGTTGAAAATTCTCAAATCAAAAGACAGTGTTAGAATTTCTTACCTTGAAAGCTTTTGAAGGATCTGGAGGCATGGCCATACCTCCACCTGACATCTGTTCTTGCATTATACGGGCTTGGTCAGCAGCTGTGAGTACAAATAGAGTTATGTCTACAGGTTTGCCTCTCAACTGACGTCATACTGTATATATTCATATACACAAATCACTAAAATTCTGTTAAGTCATTTAAGGTGTACACAAGACATTGAGTGCATTTACCAACAGGGATATTTTTTGAGATGCTACAAAAACAAATCTGTGTTCAATGACAATACAAGCATGTCTCACTTGTCAATTTTCCTCCCTGAATCAGCATGATGCTGGAGAAGTTAGATGAATGAAATAAATATTCTCTGATGTTGAGGTGACATAAACACAGGAAAGGTTTACATGTACAAAATATAATTGCAACGACTGGTATGTGATGCATCTTCCAATACTTCAAATAAGTATTATAATTCAAGTAATATTAATCTCATTTTTTTATTCAAAACTAGAATGTGTTGAATTAAACCAGCCCATTGAGAATATGTAAACGTATTTCAGCATTATGACTTCACCAAGCTTGAGCTGTCTCTCAACGTCTGCAATCCCTTCACTCAAATTTACCCATGTATAAGTAAAAATTTACTATAGAAAGCAACACAGTTAGACTAAACCATGGTGGTGAGAGGGTTGTGTCACACATCCCTTCAAATATACCCTGTTCTATATTAAAATAAATTTCTCATGTGAATATGAGGTACATTTACATCAGCTAAAGAAATTGCTTCAAAAAGTCAAATAACAAATGGGGTTTTTAATTAAATATAATAACAAATAACTGTTTACTGTTTAAATCACTACAAACACTACCTTACCATTATTCTCTCCCAGAATAAGTGTGTACATGCTGCGAAGTCCAAAGACGTTGAGAAAATACCAGCTAGCAGAACTGACCCATGATGCATCGAGTGAAGCCAATTCAATACCTCTCTGGAGCATAGGCTTAAACCGTATTGTCAGTGGAAAAGGTACCTTTGCTGTAATGTGAAAAAAATACAGAGTCTCAGAACGTATATTATACCATCATGTCTAAATACGATGTTCAAATTTTATCATACAGTACGATTGTGGGGAAGAGTGTCTAACCTAAATTCCATTAGTGAACTTCACTTTTGCAATGGTATTTTCTTGTCAAAAGTTCTCTTTCTATTGTGTGTAAAAATGACCAAAACTGCACACTTGTACAAACAAATTTTACAGTAATTGTTTCCAACTCATTCGGAGGTTTTGATCTAAACAAATGAATTTCGTTTCACAAATTTATGCGACAATCCGAGATGGTCCCCAAAGAATAATTAATTTCCAATGAATCTCCAGCCTCAACTCAGTTTTGATGTTGTATCTTCAAAGACTACCAATAGTACGTTGAATGTAGACGTTGATTTTTGAATCATCAAATTACTATTGTTGGTCCTTTAAAACTGAATTTGTCATTGTGTAATATTGTTGGAACCGTATTGAGCAGATATTGACATTAAACAAAGTTTCAATTGGGTACAAAACCAATCAATATCTGTCAAAACTATATTTTCTCACACATGTTCATGTACTTCCATGTGGCTTGTATGTGTGAGTTTTATCATCTTTGCTTTAAATTTCAACTGAAGGGCTACACGTACCATCACACATCTGCATTTCATGTGGGACTTAAATTAATGTCACCATTAAATTTTCAAAATTGTTTTTTTCAACAAATAAAATGCCAATGAAAACAGCCAAAACTGCATGATCCAGCATGCCACGGTGCGGTAAAAAATCAGAAAGTATGTTGAGTGTGTACATTGGTCTTGCAATATACCTGCAACAGAGTAACACGGACACACCTAGTGTGGCATGCATCCTGGTATTTCAAGCCCTGCATGTTGTAGACACCGAGAGTATCTGTTACAGCATACCTAGATTACTGTGGAATTGAAAGGCCCCTTAACTCACTTGTTATAAATCCTGAGAAGGTCCAGTTGATCCAACCTCCTATCATTATCATTGGTAAAATGTTTGTCACATTGCCTTTCAGCATGTCTGTCATCATTGATGGATCTATCAAGAAATATCAAACACTAGTGTTAATCATGCGGTGAAAGTCATAACTATATGTACACACAGAAAGATGAACATATTTCTTGTTTGCTCTTATAATGCAAAATTTGTTTTCAAACCACAATTCTTCAAAGATAGCAGTTGAAAAATGAAGTCGTCAAATTTTTACCTGTCATTGGATTCTTGACAACACCCTGTCTCTTCTGCGTCTTAAAAAATCCTTTCTCTTCATCGTTGAAGAAATACTTCCTCGACACAAAAGACTTAAAAAGACAAATCAGAAACATTAATGTCAGTGGCGATATGAACAAAGAAAACTTTGGGAAAGATGATTGTACGGTACCATGACTATATCTGACAATTATTTCAAATGGAAATCATCAAAAAACACTGGGGTTGAATATATTGCTGGCCACCTTGGCTCAGACAGAAAACTGTAACATTGTTGAAGTACTATGGTCACTTTACTTTTAGAGCAAGAAGACAAGAAAAGGATTGAAGCCCCACTAAATGGACGTGGGGGATAACACCTTAGTCCAAGAGTTCATCCATCTACAGACTACGGCCACTGCATCTGTCAAGTTTATCATGGTATTATAATCACTTACATGTACCGTATACTGAAATGATCTGGCCTTTGAAGAATGTGGCTGATCTTTAACTTTTGATGGAAAGATCATCATAAAGACTGGGTTATTGTTATGCCTTCCAACTGAAAAAGATCATTCACATTCAAATACTTACTTCTTTTGGTAGGAATTTCCCATTTTCTCTCAGCAGTCGACTCCTCATCAGAGCCTGGCTGTAATTTAAATAGGTACAGTACAATCTCTATCATTGATTAATGCAGACACTTCATTTTGAGTTCATAAAAGCTGTAAATGAACATTAATACTCTGTAATGCTTTGTCAAGAGAAGCAAATATGTTCACCACAACAGCATGTTTTCTATATTTGCAAATTCGTAATTATTATTATTTTTATATCCATTGTTATTTCATTATTATTATTGGATAACAACTACTGTTTTTTCACTGTTCGAGATGAACATGACTGAAGTCATATACCTTCTGAAATGTCAAAGTTTAAGGCAAGACTGAAGACCTGGGGACACAAAGAAATTTTGTTTGAATAGAAAATCGCTTTTAGTTTGTATTTTGAACACAAGGTACATACATGTACATGTATGTCCACTGATCCTCAGTGGTCTGCAGTTGAAGATTGACAAGTACACTCAGTGTGACAGTTTTCAGACAGGGTAGTGAATTTCGCTCAAAGCCGTTTCATAAATGATGAGCAGTATGAAATCTTATTACCATAGCCTTCGACACTTTATTGTGTTTGTCCTGAAACTGTTAACAGGATAGAATTTAAGGGGGTCAAAGTTGCCAAATTGTTGACCAAATGTTGAGTGCATAGTAATCGGACGTCGTATTTGGAATGTGATTATAGGGGCTAAATACTGATATTTTGAAACTTCAAACCCTGGATTTTCAACTTCGATGTGTTTAGAAAACTGTTTGTAAAAACTTTTGTGATAAATTAGTTATGTTTAATCCATGGACAATGCAACTATATTTCCACGTGTATGGCGCTTAGATATCGGACATGGGCTGTCTAGATGTGTGTTGTGTTTGACACCTTGTATCGTACAGTGCGGCTAACTTCGCCAAGTTTGTAGCTCGAAATTGCTTCTACCGAAAAAAACCTATCCAAAACCGGACAGCAGCGTCACCTGACTTCATATGCTGTAACATGACTTGTAAAACCCTATCAATACAGAGCGAAGTGCGTACAACGAACAGCATGTCATTAAATGTCAGAAAACTGAGGTCTTCCGAAAACTGTCACACTGAGTGTATGTTCGTTCCTAAGATCAATCCTATATTGTTTATACGTATATTACAATAAAAATAATTTTCAGTGGGATGTGTGCGGAAGAAACATTTCTGAGAGATATTTACAGTTTATAGTAGATGCTCTACATATTGTACGTACTTTGGCTGTACATGGAGAACTACGTGCGTGCGTGTGTACTTTGCCAGTAGAGGGCAGTAATGCTTTGTGAAAACAATGTCCGTTTTCACATGTGCAAAAAAAGCCATGCATTGGTGACCGTATTAGGGCATTGTATGGGGAGTGTGATATATTGCTTGTTTGAGGAATATTGTGAAATCAATCGTTAGTAGTTAGACTGATCTCTGCATGACCGTCCCGACAACGACGCATGGCCGTCACGCTAAGCTTCTAAAATGAGACCATCATGACCATTGCACTGAACCGCTGTACAGTAGCACTACCAGTGCCAATGCTTTGCATGGAGAACGAGACGACGAAGCACTCAGTTTGTTTACTGCGAGAGATTCATGTGATTACCCACCTATCTGAAACTTGTTGAAGGTCCACCTTCTTGTCTGACTGTAGCAGAATGCTAACATAATGTCGGATGATGCCGACGAAGAATGTTATACAGACAATTGGTAAAACTACCCAGAATCGTATATTTGTGTCGAGCAGAAGCTCCGCCATGTTGAAATATTGAGAGAATTACGATATCTCGTAAAAAGCGAGACTTCAACCTTTTCAATAATTTCTCATGGATGGGGACCTGTGCAGGAGTCTTCATCATTTCATATTTATTAGTTTTATTTCAAAAAACAATTATTTGGGGGACAGAAACTTTGAAGAACCGTTGCATCTGATATAAAGCCGCATAGTCTCGAAAATGACATAACCTTTGAACTATGTTAGGGTCACAGCAGAAGAGGGTTCAGCTGACGTCGCACATGTCCAAACAATGAAGTTTCTGGTTTCATGGAAGCTTTACAGCACATAAAATGGTTGGTTTGGTTAAGGGCGTAAGCACGGTTGAACTTCTAGAAAAATAATTCAACAGTTTTAGTCGCATATAATGGCACAACCATCTGAAGAAATCCCGGCAAAGGTCTTAGAGTACGAACGGTTTGTGAATGAAGTGCTCAGAGCTGACCTCAGGTACGTACGGAAGTTGTGGTTGTAACCCGGGGGTTGTGAGACTCGACATGTCGCACTATCTGCACAAGTATATCAACACAGTGTTCTTTTTAGGGTTATCCAATGTCTTTGGTGTTGCGATAGATAAGAGTGAAGCTGGCAGTACAACAAAGAGTACGTTAGCTGCAGTACAGTAGCACGAGGTTTTGCTTGAGTATTTGGGTCGGACGGCAAATACACCCAGGCAAAACCTCGAGATACTGTACATGTACTGCAGCTAAAGTACGATTGACCACAGTGGCACAGGTATGAAAGGGGCAGCCAATCACAGTCTCTCCGTGAGCCAATGAAGCTATTTCATTTGTGTGAAAAGGTATTTGCAAGCGCATAGTAAGTGAGACTACCCACAACTCCCCTTGATTTGTGTGCTCAGACATTATTTACTAAAGGCGTCTTCAATTTTATCAGTTTCTGGACAATTTGAAACTTAGAATTTAATTGAAAGATTATTGGTTAGAACTATGTTCCAAAATTATTGATCATGTTTAAAATTCAGGAGTAAATTGAATAAGAATTCGATGTTTGAAGGTGCTAAAAATTGTACACTTGTCAAGGTAAAGTTATCAGCAACTAAGATGGTCTCATCATACCACCTGTCAGACATGTTAATTTCCTTTGTCACAAACATTCAAAAAATCAATACCCTTTCTTTTGCCAACACAGATGCTACTTATTCCCTTAGTTTCCTTGAAAATATTGCATATGGCTGACAAAAAACTATGTCAACAAAATTACAAAATTGCTATCTCCTCTGCTGAAAAGGGGTTGATCTTCTCATTATTCACAGTGCGAAATCGGAAAATTATGATTATCAGAACTATGGTCCCAGAATTTTGAAATATGGACCGAGTTGTACTGTGTACAGAAGAAATTTGCTTCAGTTCAGTGAGTGACCTCCGTGTGTACGGATCATGGAGAATTGTGGGTAGCCTCACTTACTGTGAAGCGGTTTGAATGCAGGAGCGCATTTATTTTATTCTATCGCATCAGATGGAAGAGGGCATCGCTTTTATGTCAGCTGGCGGAGAAAATGTTTTTGGTTCTATTTTCATTTTAAGCGCACTTTAGTGGAAGGACAAAATCGTTATAGGGCACTACGGAGTTCTTGCAACTTGAAGTTAGGAGAGAGAGGGAACTTGGGAGTTTGGTAGTGGGAGGGGAGAGGAAAACATTTGGTGAGATGGGAAACTTTTCAAACAATGAAGGGAAGGTAGATGTGAACAGCTTTTACTTTCCGCTCCAAAATTTTCTTTTCCCCAAAGTCTTTTAAATGATATTTACACTTAAAAACACTGAAAATATCTTTGGTTACAATTTCTTGAAAATAAGCTTGTTAGCTGCCTCTGTGAACAATAGCACACCTGATCTTATTCGACAACTTATGTGATCTCATGTGTGCTTTGGTTTAGGGATTGTGGTGCTTTCCATAACACCATGCAGGAACTTCAAAGAGGTGTGGAAGTGGTGGCAATACTGGAGTCGTAATAAATGACAACTATTGCTGTACTTACAGTCATTATACATAGCTTGATATTTGATATAATATATTTTATGTCATATATTACTGGTATACACCTTTACCTGCCAGACAATATCACTTCCCCATCTGCCAAGTCAGTAAAAAGTAGTATTTAGCCAAAACCATATGTATTTTCACCCACTTGGCTTGGTATGTTTAATATATAGAATCTTTAGTCCATAAGGTTCAAGTTTACAGTACTTATGTTTTCAACAGCCGTCAAATGTTCAATATTATGTTAAAATACACCATATAGACATATAGAATATGTTGTGCTTCACTAATTTTAACCATCTTGATCATCATTGGTGAAATATGGACTTAGCAGTAAAAGGGATATGTAACGCTCACAGTAGTCGCATGCAAGAGTGTACACAAGTAAACTACAAACCATTTGCATTTCCAACCGACCTTACCAGGTAATTTAAATGTGCCATTTGATCCTGTTTTTGTTTTTCCATGTTTTCCTCAACAACGCATTATTTTACGCTAATTTGCTGTATTTTCAGAGAAACACTCATGATGTTTCATTGTCTTGCTTGATGTCACTGTTGTAATGTTTCATTTCCTTTCAAAAACGTCCAATCAGGATCATTTGTTAAAACCAGGAGAGGCCTATTTTAACAGATTCGAAAATTTGAAAGCCATTAAATTAAGGACCAGTTGCTGTAACATATTATAATGGGTTTTTGTTTTGAATGTCAACTGCATGTTGAGATACTTAGTAACCAGCTAATCAACTCGGCCTGCACATGTATAAAGTCCTTTGTAATTATTGAAAGCGAGTGAATTCTGGTCTAGTCTAGAAGACAAATGAAAACAACATCAGTGCATGCTAGGATGCTATGCATATAATATATGTGCTTTATTTGCAAGCCAAATAGGACTTTCAACATGCTTTGGGGAGTAGAACCAGAACTTGCAAGTGATATACAAAACAAAAATAGCATAAAATCCATCGCGAGTTATGGCTACTGACCCTTTAACCCTGTCACCCCCAGTTCCCTGTATACAGGTCCAACTTTACCATAGAAAACAATGGATTTGGGACAAACCATGGTGGTGAAAGGGTTAAAAGCATATGCAAGCATGATTTTGCAGATTTTTTCTTGCTTTAAGATATGCATATGATTGTAATTTAGACCAATATGACCTACTAATACTTCTGTACATTACACAACACGGACATACGCTGTCATTTGTGGCAAGTTTTCAGTATTCCACTTCTGTATATCAACTACCGTGTCTGACCCTAATCCGTTTGTCATGCTGAAATTTCGAGTATCCTTTTCGTCAACACAGCTTGTATGTGTGTAGTGATCATTGTTTATTCTTTACAAATGAATTCTAGTCCGGACTTGAATACGATTTTCAACAATAACAATGGAGATTATAGTCATATAGGTTGCGTTGATATGCTAAATACTTGATATTAAATTACAGTCAAGGGATTCAATGCAGAAAGTGTGGGAAAACCACAAGACAAAAGTTCTGAAAAATAGTCAAAAGATACAGCTTATGGAGCTTTAACTTGGTACCTTGATATAGGAAACTTGCATTCACTATACTTTTGATTCACTTTAATGATTTTTTGTGAAAATGATGTTTGATGAATGTAATGGAGTTCATTCTATATTTTATTTTTTATATTTTCAGGAAAGTTTATGAGTCGAGAGATAAATTATACAGTCAAATTTCTGAGTACCTTCAGTTGAGGACAGTTATTGAGAAAATACAGGTGAGTAAAACAATCGTTTTTATTATCATTGTTGTAGTTAGGCCTGGGCAACAAACTCTCTATATATTACTCATGGGGTCGTTGATAATTAAAGCTGATGCATGACAAACCTGATTCCTTCATTTCAGTTAAGACCCCCTCCCTTCCCCCTCAAAACAGAAGTTCCTATGTAAAATGGAAAAAGCAACACTGTAAGATTTACATCCATGGCTGCATATGGTTTATTTCTCCGCCTGTTCTTCTTCGTTCGACACTGCATGAGAACAAGATTAGGAAACAACACAAAAGTCCTTACATGATTTTGACTTTTGTAAAATGAAATGAGCTCTTACCCCCTCCCGTGAACAAAGGAATTACATTTGTAGTGCATCAGCGTTAATTATCGATGGTCGCTTAATTGCTTTCTGTGCTTGAATAGCACCTCATAACGCTCTGCAAAGAGTGCCCTCATAAGGTACACCTAAATTACTTTGTTTACAGCAAGTGCTAAATTTTGCCAAGGCCTTGCCCTTGGACTGTAATTTATCATCTGTACATTAATCTTGTTTTTTATACTCTTTTCTTTTATAAATTGTTGTTATCTTCAGTGCATGATGTTCAACAGTCTAAAATGCAAATATTATTTGTTGCTGTGTAGTTGGATAATATAATACTGGTAAATTTATGTTTAATAAAATAGATCTCAGGATCTGTACAATTTGCTGTCACTATTTGCTCAAACGTAATGTGACATAGTGATTACAAATCTTTAAGCAAAGTCATTTTGCAATATGCCGTGTAAATGCCATAAGATATTAGATTAGATGTGAGATGTGAGACTTTATGGAAAGCCATCATTATTTTCTGGAAAATTACCCCAAGCTGTATTCTTCAGGTCTTCAATCATATTTTATGAGACAGTACGTCGTATCAAGTGATTGAAATTGCTGCCAAAGCCTCCTAAGTATCTAGATCATAAAAATCGCGGCGGATTTCAAAAGGAATCGCTGTTTATTACAAAGTTACTGAGTCAGGAATCACTGTCATGCACATATTTTTAAAAATTCTTGTTGCTGTGAGTTACACAAGATTTCTGTGCTTGATATTAAAAAAAACCCATGAGAACGTCTTTGTACCATCTTTTGTGTGAAAATGCTGCAGGATGTTTGGATGAAATTTGCTTAATGGAAGGCGATAATAATTATAGTTATGGAAAAGCGCTGTGAGCTGTATTGCTTGGGCCTTCATTTTACGTGATGCAATATCTTTATCAGGACATTAAAATCTGTGAATGAAACCTCAAGCACAAATATCATGAAAAATGT